>SMSR01012665.1:0-45918 GCA_019453355.1 Ceratina japonica
AAACGCACGATTTCTGCTCCAGATACCGCCCAAAGTATGGGTTTTATGGGTGCATATTTATAGCCCTGAAATTATTGAGCCCGTTATCCCCGAGATTTCGCGAGAAAAACACCGGCTCTCGACGCCAGGAGTACTTCGATCTAAAAATCCTGTGGTTTTAATTCTATTATCTGTTGCCGGAATTTATGTGAAAACTAGACCTCTGTTAAATAACGATATAAGAATATGAAATTCACGATTCGAATCCCTCTGGAGATAAAACAAATTAGTTTTCAGATGAACCTCGATAACCTTTGCCCGGTTCGGTGTCGACTCGCTCGTCCACAGAAATGTATATAAAATAAATGCAATAATAGGTGTTAAAAATTCATTACGTCAATAGAGAATTACAACAACTGAATGGAAGAATCGTCGCGTCACCAATCAAATCTGGTATTCGCATTGCGCAATGCTGTTAGACCTGATTCTTAATCGCGCCGTTCGATTCCCTGCTCTAACTAGTACCATAGACGACGAGATAACAATCGTGCAATTTATGAATGATCTCGAATATGTATCGGGGCGAGAATTCGTTGACACGCGTTGACGTTTCCGAATCGCCGAGAGATCGGAGTGACCCACCTGTTACGCGTCGAAAGATTCGAGTGCACGTTGCCAAAATCTACGTGGCATGCCCCGCTGGCTCGTTCACCTTCGAAACCGCTTCATCGAACGGTTCATCGATGCACCCCGAAAATTCTTGAATATCCTCCCGTGGGTATCGAGCCGAAGGATTTTTACGGAACAAAGAGCTCCTCCGATTTTCAAGCAAAGACGATGGTCCCTATTTTTATTCAACGACCGATAACAAACACGCGGGTGACGCGCGACGCCAGAAATCACTACACGAACGGCAGAGATGTCGAACGGCCGAGCCGGTGGACAAGCGGCTACTTGGCTTGCCTCGAAGACCTTCTGACATAAGGATGGAACGTGGTATCAATGCCAGTTCGTGTAAGTGAAAGAAGCTGCGCGCGCGCCTACAGCGTTTCATCCTCGTTTCTTCAAGCCGATCTTCCTTCTCCACCTGTGCTTCCACTTCCCAGCTTCTACTCTCCTCTGCCCACCACCAGAAAATTCAAACCCCGTCAACGCTGAATTCTCGGCAGGTGCGATAAACGCCAGTCCCCCTTTTTTTTCTTTTTTCTAGTTCTCTGCCCGCCTGACGCGTTAAATTGCCAACTCTATATGTTAATGGCAAAACGTCTAGCTTGTTCCTACTTAAATCATCGATTTTGTATGCATAGATTAGAGCACGCGCGTTAATCTTTATTGATCAGGCATATTCAAACATGCAATAACAATTTTGTAATCTACTTCATTCATCCAACGAGGAAACATATTCAGCACGTTTTTCATATGCATAAAGATGATAAAAGTAGCGTCAGCTGTTCAGAGGAGATCGTATAAAATTATATAGTTGCATAAAATGCTTTGCTATTTGTAATCCGTAAAATGAATGCGATGACACGGTGATGGACACATTGGGAAAAAATGATTTTATCGTTTTGCAATGTTTGCACTATGTCGTATCTGTACATATAAATCTCATCCAAATCGTCACTCGTTGGCTCGTCGCCGTGCCGTATATAACAGCTAGAGAGAAAGTGCTTTACCTTCATTCGCCGTATCGTGCAGTCTACCGACGGCTTCAGTTTCGCTTTTGCCTTCGTCGGTCGACCACCGTCAGAAGATATTCAATCGCGACTTAAAAAACGATCTACAAATTAACCGGGAAAGTCCGGGACAGCAGGAAGAGGAAAACGACGGCCGGGGAAAACACAATGAGACGATAGTGCTCGATATTTGTGTCGTTACGTTCACGAGAAATTAAGAGGAAATTTCCGGGAAACTGGGTAACACTCGGCGTTCCGCGACACTTTCACGTTGTGACAGTTCGAAATCGTGACATCGTACACATAACTGATCTAGCTGACGACTAAAGTAATCCGACATACGGCGAACTCGACTTTTCATAACATGATAAGATTACATGTTTAGAAATAATTTTTACAGTTTCTTGTAATCGATAAGCTTGCGATTATAAGGCTTTTAGGACATAGAAAATATCTGGTTTTGAAATATCAAATGTAACTTAATTTATCGTAAATAAGAATTACAAGTAGGTACACGAAAAAAGTTGCTGAGCAATGATTCATTGCTGAGGGTCCCCTTAATTAACTGATATGTACTTCTGCGAAATCATATTCGCTTCTGAAGTGCGTTTTATACTGATAAAGATATACATCACGCTATCGATCATGTTGAAGCGTAGTATTGCGATTGTAACGTAATCCGGATATATCTCATTAAAGGAAAATGATCCAAATTTCGCTATGGCTACTGGTCGGGCTACTGTTCGCCTGGTTGCTTCTGAACTATGTCAGTAAAGTGGTCGCCGCTTTACGGGAGATCCTTTTCCCGATAATCGATTCGAAACCGGTCGATCTCCGGGCAAAATTCGGCAGCTGGGCAGGTAAAATCCGCACGAACCTGAACAGTAGGTCAAGGAGCACTTAAAAATTTCTCTTTTAAAAATAAGCGTCCTCGAGTTACAGTTGTGACTGGATCCACCGATGGGATCGGCAAAGCCTATGCAAAAGAGCTGGCGACGAGGGGGATAAATCTGGTGTTGATAAGTCGGACGTTCGAGAGACTGGAGAGAACGAGGCAGGAAATCTTGGAAGAGAACCCGGCGATCGAGGTGAAGGTAATCGTCGCGGATTTCAGCAAGGGAAGAGAGATCTTCGAGAAACTCGCGGAGCAATTGAAAGACATTCCAGTTGGTATCTTAGGTAACTGAACCACCGCGTCACCTCTTCCCCCTTCCGCGTGTTAATCGAATCGTTTCTTCTTATATGATATACGATTCTTACCTGTCCCATATATTATTCATATATTCTACTCCCTTGACTGAGTTTTAATCGTCGCCGGACGCGTTCGATCTCGAACGTTTCAGTGAACAATGTGGGCATGATGTATGATTATCCGATGTACGTGGGCGAGGTCCCGGAGGACATGTTGTGGAGCATGATCAACGTTAATATCGGAGCGACCACGATGATGACGCGAATGGTCATCGGCGAAATGCAGAAACGCGGAAAGGGCGCGATCGTGAACGTGGCATCCGGGTCAGAACTGCAGCCGCTGCCGCTGATGACCGTGTACGCTGCGAGCAAGGTTTATGTAAGAAGTTTCACCGAGGCGCTCAGAGCCGAATACTCCAGATTCGGTTTGACCATACAACACTTGGCCCCGTTCTACGTCAACACGAAGATGAATGCGTACAGCGACCGGCTACAGGTTTGCATCGTTCGATCAATTTCGTACATGTATATATGTATAGATCGATACTGTAATTAAAAAGTAATGTTACAGATAACTAATATTTTCGTACCTGATGCTACGACGTACGCTAAAAATGCAATTAGCACACTTGGAAAGTTGGACTCGAGCACGGGTTACTGGAGCCACGGGATCCAAAGAGTCCTGGCATTAATTCCACCAGAGGATATAAGGATCAAGATAGGACTGATTTTAAACAAAAGCTTTAGACAAGATTATCTCAAACAAAAAACAAATAATTGAGCGTAGAACAACTATTATTGTTAATATTATCAAATGTTTAGAATTAAATCAACAATGAGTATTTCGTTATTTTGTAAAATCCTATTTCTTTCTAATAAAACCCGAGTTGTTTTTTGTACAACATTATTGTCCTTTCTCGTAGCGTTGAGAGATGAATTATTCATCGTACATCCATAAACGCGTATTTAAAAAAACATCGCATTTTGTTCTAAGTTAGAAGCGACCGTAGAATATTTTTTCTTTGTCCATTTAAGAAGTTTCAACATCCGCAGTTGGAAATTTCATTTCTTTCTTAAAATAAATTCTACTGATTATCTATGCAACGAAACGCTCATTAAAAGGCTAGATACGACGCGTGCGAAATCTGAAATACAAAGCAGGAAATTATCAATATTTGTAAACACGAAATTATTGAGAGATAAAGGGCATCTTACACGAGCTACAGCGATTTCTCGCGAATTACTTTCGTAAGACGCGCTACGCTATTGCGCATATACGCGTAACCTAAATTCCTCATTTATTCACATATGAAATCCTTGTAAAGCTTGTCTCTTATAAGGAACACCGTAACATGGTCGAGTTATATAAAATTGAATAGAATCGCGATAGCAAAACTGGAATGTAATTGCTCTACGCAAATAGAAAATACAAATAATTATGTGAATTGATGGTGACATAAGCTGCGCAGAAAATCTATGAAAGTGGCGCGAACTGAGCACCCTTCCGTACGCATTCCCGAATCACGTGATCCCAGTGGTCAAATTCTCCGAAGGAGACGCTCATTCTCCATCAATGCAGCGTAGGAAAAAGACGTATCAATTTTCAACACGTTTCTCTTCGCGAGCAAGATGAATCAGTAGTTCACGAAGCAGCTTGCACACGCAAGTGTGCCGACACAACTAACTATAATCATGGAGTAAGTACCTCATTATTCGTTATCCTAAATATCTGTTTAAGTTAGCGTTCAGCGATTCAGGGCATCGCGAATGTCTGCCATTTTGTGAAGCACTCTTAACCGAATATGCACTAATACTCACCCGGAACTGTTCAAAAATACATTCACTCTTCTTTCTATTTTAAATTCTAATATCACCATCGTAAGGCAATTTGAAGTATTAATTTGTATGGTGAATAGGATGGAGAACGATCGAGGATCTTTTCCCAGATGACGTGATACAATGTTGCGTCATGAAGATTTGAACAATCATTTTCCTCACTTTTCCCGGGTTTATCTTACGATTATCAGCTATTTGTAATTCACATTATTGATAACGAGCGTATGAAAGAAAGATTTGAATATTCTTTGATAGAAAATTCAATTGAAAAGAGAAATTGATAAGTCATGCTCCTCGGTCGTACAATATTTTTTTATTTTTATTGTTATTTGGTGCAAATTTAGAATAGCAAATTATTTCCTGTTTGCATTTAGCCAAAAGTAATGCACTCATTCATTTATAATATATATAATAATACATTAAATAAATAATTTACTTTCACTTATTTGTTTATAATTATATAGTTAATTAATGTTATATTTAATGTTTTTTTAGAGCCAACATGGCGCTCATTTCGAGCTACGTCGCACAGACGACACAAATTTATTTTCATCATTTTTTAATACCTCTTGATTGGGTTTGCAACGACAATGTCATCCAGTCAGGACCAGGAGATGTGGATGTGGAAGTTCGAGCCAGTGTCCCCTAATGGGGCGCTGGCCAACGAATTTGAGGATGAATGGTTTTTATTCGACGATAAATCTGTAGATTCTACTAAACCGGTTGCCGAACCTACTACACATGAGGATGAACAACCTACCCGTGCACAAGTGGCTACAAAATTACTTGAAAAATTAGATGAATGGATTAAAGAGGGTGAGTGACTACATAAAATTCTCTATTACATGCCTCAACAATATTTCACAATAACAGTCTATCCATATCTATTAACAAATAGCTGTATCACATTTTGAGTATGAGAATTTCGAGTTTCATGCTAAATGGTATAACGTATTGAACCAAAATGTATCCAAGCGTAAAGAAATTGTGATGTTATGAATTTAAATGATTGTAGAGAACAAAATGGATATTTTCTTTTAGCTATGTACAAGATTCTGTTACACTTGGATTGCTTGGTGAACGAGTAGAATTGGTACATTGGGTAAAGTTAGCAAGGCATGGTGCACCTGAATAGAACCTTATACTTAGATTGCAAAATATATCTTTCAATGTATCAACAGATACATAAGAGCGAGCAAGCATTTACAATGCGCTCGTAGTTCATACATGTATTATGCATTTATTAAGAATAGCGTCCTCTAGTATTCAGAACTGGTCTGTTTTTATTAAATGGCTTAGAAACTGCCATTGCCACCACTTCGCCCGACTACATTCTCGATACGTTCCTATCGCTCTCGTTCTTCTCGCTCGTTCCACCGCGTATCTGTATCTCGTTTTCCTTTCCTTTTTTCTGGAAAGGAGAGTGGGACAAACTGGTTAACCTCTATAGACATGGCTTTGGTTGAAGGCCGATAGGGGAATGACGTGTTTTCAAGCGTCGGAGTAGGGGCATTCGAGGGGAAAGTCCAAAGATAAGCAGGAGTGGTCTCTCGCAGTATTGCAAACTGATCGTATGATTCTGTCGATTAGTATTCGTTACAAGTCTCAACTTTCTGTCGATACTTCGATCGCGAATCGCTGCGTACCCGATATACCTGCGTCGTTGTTACAAATTGACAAGTTGGTCATCGAGCAAGTGCACGTTTCTCCATATACGTGAAAAAGTTTTCTCCCACTACCAGCAGCAAATTTCGTTCGTGCCTGTTCGTCAGAACGCGTGCATTTACGAGACGGTGTCAGTGATCTCTCCAGTTAGAGGAGAAANGAAGTGCACGTTTCTCCGTATACGTGAAAAAGTTTTCTCCCACTACCAGCAGCAAATTTTGTTTGTGCCTCGTTCGTCAGAACGCGTGCATTTACGAGACGGTGTCAGTGATCTCTCCAGTTAGAGGAGAAAATTAATTCGATCGAATCAGCAGTTGGCGAACCACGCACCAGTTTTGCTACACGCAGATTCTCAACGTGTTACGAACTTTTTTTAAAGGGAACTCATCGGACAGTCGAATTCGAAACGTGGTATTTTCCTAACATACGTCAACTTGTTGCACGTGTTCTCGGTACTCGTATCAAACATCGTATTATCCGAACATTGGATTCTTTGTCCGCAATCGAAACTCGAAGCTGTTTTGAAAAATAAACCGCGATCGGTGATCTATGAGCTGAGAGATATAAACGAGAGATAAAAAGTGATCAGTGAAGTGCATAACGCTACGCCTACGATCGTGTACTTNAAACTCATCGGACAGTCGAATTCGAAACGTGGTATTTTCCTAACATACGTCAACTTGTTGCACGTGTTCTCGGTACTCGTATCAAACATCGTATTGTCCGAACATTGGATTCTTTGTCCGCAATCGAATCTCGAAGCTGTTTTGAAAAATAAACCGCGATCGGTGATCTATGAGCTGATCGCATCGATAAACGAGAGATAAAAAGTGATCAGTGAAGTGCATAACGCTACGCCTACGATCGTGTACTTTGCAAACGCAAAAAGGCGCATGGTTAAGAGTATACTCGTATAGATCAATCATTTTGGTGATACTGGCATCTTTAAAAGTGAGCCACGAGAAAGGATACCCGTCTCGATGCTGGAGTGTGCTAATGTTGTATAATAGCATGCAGTTCGCATATCGCTACACGTGGAATCAAGAAATCATTGTCAACTCTCAAAAACTTGTAAAAAGACGTTGAATCAGTGCGATTAGCGTCCCCATAGATCGGACTTGCCATTTTTTAAACAAACCACCGAACTATATATTAAAATCAGTTTTCCAATTTGTTTTTTTTTTTTCTATTTTTTTACTTAATTATAACTTATACGTATACTCTCCATCCACAAGTTTTTAAATAAGGGTTGACGCGAGAAACAGAGGCACATGATAATGGCTACTATATGTTTCAACGGTACGTTTCCTTTCGCTCAGTTCTTGTCTCGTCTCTCTCTTTCTAGCTTTCGCTCCGATGGAAAAATATCTTCATTACGCATATCAGAGCACTGTTGCCACATTGTTCGCATTATCGGGCAACAGAATTGGATCGAATCGTCTATAAAAATCGTTGTTACGATGTAGTTGTGTACTGTTGAATTCCTTTTGCACCATACCGTTTTTTTACGATCGCACGCGCTATCCGCTGACGATTATATGTAAATCTCTTTCTCACCGCATTTATGATAACTTGTTTTGAGAAAAATAGGAGAACCAGTTCTTGATATTATGCAGTACGAGTTTTTGAATCAAATTGTGTTTAAATCTGCTCGTGACACACGATAACATGCGGTGGACAAAAATGCTCGCCGAGTAATTAGTTGGGGTAGTTCGGCACGATAACCGTAAAGACCAGCTGTGATTTATATAACTGATCGTATTAGGGAGTTACTCGTCATAATGAAAATTTTTCTAATTATTTATTCGAAGTCGCTTAGAGATCTTAACATTTATCGCACTTTCTTCGGCAACTCGTGTTATGTGTGCACAGCAGCTCGTTATAACTTAAAAAAAATGTTCTTATCTAACCCTTATGCCCCCAGTATTTAAATAAAGAGATAACTTGTATATTATTACTTAGACTTTGATCAAATTTTCACTAGGGAATGATTAATTTATAAAATATCCAATTTTCCTTATAGGATTCCTTGACGTAACGAAATTTAATTTCTTCAAAAACTGTGACATGTTTATACATCGTTTTCGTTATTTTTAGTACAATAACTAAAGTCTATCATTTCTTTAATGTTCTTCACTTCACTGTCGATTGCTCTGCACTTGAATAGCCCTAGGTAAAAATTGATATATGCACTTAAGCTTATACCAATAAAAGGAATTTTGAATAAAATTTTTGCTTAATAATCATATAGATCCGTTTGCATTAGAAATTCCTGGATGACATTAATCTATATTGATATACGTCCAACTCATTGCATTTTGGCATACACATCGCTCGCCGCATATAGCTAACGTCGATGCGTATTTGTCTATGTTAATTTTCGGCCAAACTACAATGAATTGGTTGTACATAGTTAGAAAACAGGGTACTGTGTGTTGGAAATGTAACAGGCTTCTGGTTTCCACGTGAATAGCTACAAGCGTTTAATCACAGCTGACGCATTGTGATTGATCAGAGTTGTATTCACAGCAATTCTACATTTAATCATTTTGTATCTCTGTTATTTTACTCGTTGTACACTATTTTCTGTATGCGAAAATGTAATATAGACTACTCGAGGCTGTCAGAGTGAACAGCACTGTACGTTCTGAGCGGCAGACTATATTAATATTGGTCGCAGCCAAAGACATTGCAAATCAAGAACTTGTTTTTCTAGTTAAAGTAGGAATGTCCATGAAATTATACATATATGTATACGTTAATGTACCACTCCTACCTACTTATTCTTTATGCAAAGCATATATCAAAGTACTGTTAACTTGATGTTCGTTAACAAAGTACGTACACAAGTACTTTTTTAATTGAACGAAAAATTAATTTACCAGGTTAATAATACAATGAATACTGCTATTTATCAATTTTTGATACGCTATCTGTTTTTCGATATATGTGAAACATTTGTACACCTTATATCTTTGAACGAAGTAAAAATACAAATTTATCACTCGTTCCATTTTTTTTTTTACAGAGCCTTTTTCGGATTGGTTGGAGGAGAAAATAGAGTTGCCCATTTTTGAGGAACTTCCAGTTCCTGAAAATGGACAGATTAAGTCAACGCCGTACAATGAAATTATAAAAGCTCCCCAGCAGGATGACACGCAAACTCTGTTACAAGAGTTTGAAACTGTGCTGGGGGATGTGGAAGCTTGCCATCAGATAGTACCTACTTCGAGTTCTACTCTTACACCTCCTCAATCACCGCCACCGCATAAACCCTTAAATGTGGATACCGAATTACTCGTTACTCTACAACCCGTGCAACCTCTGTATCCCAATCACCAACCGATGTACGATATAGTGATACCAGAAGAGAAATCATACATAAGCGAAGTACCTGTACACTGGAATACAAAGAGTGTACCGGTGGATCCATTGAACACGGATGTCGCGCACGACTTAGATGTGGTAGACGAATACGTACGCCTGTACGCGAAGGATATCCCACCGTCTAGTCCATGTACCAGCTCTGGCGGCAGCTACACATCATCTGAGGATTCCGTGGACGACCCAGATTGGATTTTGGAATCCGGTAAGAAGACGTCGAAACAGTACGGTGCGTGCGTTTCGAGCAGGAACCGTCAGAAACCTTACTCCCGCCCGACGGTCGAAGATAAGAAAGTACGGAAAAAGGAGCAAAATAAAAATGCGGCCACGCGATACCGGCAGAAGAAGAAGCAGGAGATAAAGGACATACTGGGCGAAGAGCGAGAGCTTACCGATTACAATGAAAAGTTAAACAACCAAGTAACAGATTTACAGCGAGAAATTGGGTATTTGAAAGGTCTGATGAGAGATTTGTTTAAAGCTAAAGGCCTTATCAAATAATCCATTTATCTATCTACCACCCAATTATGTTTACTCAGTTTTATTAAATTTACTACACTTTTGACACTACCTATTTTACAATGCTACTAATATATTCTAGTACATATAGTCTTAGATTATCAATTTTTTATCCCCATTAACTAGCCACACTTGTGAACGTGAACGTAAAGCTTTTTAGTAGAGCTACAGAATTGTCATCGTGTGATCCATTTATAAGCACCATCTCCAATTGTATATTTGTGATCCATTAAAAATCAACGAACAGGATGCATTAAAAAATGACAGAATTGATAAAGTACACAGCTCTATGAAACTCGTACGAGTGGAAACTTGCTGTTATTTAGAATTCTGTGCGTTATTTAATGCATCTTATATTGATGCGAATCTGTTCATTCCAAGCAATTTTAACCCAATCAAGTTTTACGTTTTCTTATGAAGTATATTGTACCATAAAATAATAAATGGGTTATCTAATAAACATTTGAAATTATTATTCGTGTTATTCCCCCATCTCCCCAGACCCTACCGAATTTACTCCAAAAGTGAAACAAAACAAGACACGTAATTGTAGACTTAACTTGCTCTTCTTTTAAATAAAGAAATCACTTTTATTGCATCATTAATGTACCTATATAACAACCGAAGTAACATTTTGCAACTTATATGAATAAGGAAAATTACACATACGAGGCATACCTTTTCGTATGGACTGCAATTTTATGCAACAGGTGTTGTACTCATGTGAAATGCATCAAGATTCACGTGAAAAGGAAAATTAAGATTGCAATACACTAGAAAAAGAATGCAGCGCGAACGTGCATGTAGTTACAGGAAGATCGTAACGATAAAATGACTTCGTTTCGTTTAAATATTAATTATACTCACGTATCGTTCTATAATTTAATAAGATACGTACACCTATAGTTATACTCGCACATGACTCGCTATCTTGTTACTTATCAATTAATTTGTTACATTCTTTGTGTTCTCGTGTTCGATTTAAAATAACTTGTCTGCACAGTTGCACGAACATAGATATACTTGTACATAGATATTTGTTTTTATATATACACATGCACATTTCATGTGAAGTACATAAGTTTAGATACCTCAAATATAGCTCTTATATACATTCTATAGTCATTAATACAGAATAGACTGCAGGTAAAACGTCTACTTAGAGACTTGTACATACGTATTGCACAATTTTTTTAATTTTTCGTTTGCTATTTCATCGTTACTGAATATTTATTGATACANGTTGCCCATTTTTGAGGAACTTCCAGTTCCTGAAAATGGACAGATTAAGTCAACGCCGTACAATGAAATTATAAAAGCTCCCCAGCAGGATGACACGCAAACTCTGTTACAAGAGTTTGAAACTGTGCTGGGGGATGTGGAAGCTTGCCATCAGATAGTACCTACTTCGAGTTCTACTCTTACACCTCCTCAATCACCGCCACCGCATAAACCCTTAAATGTGGATACCGAATTACTCGTTACTCTACAACCCGTGCAACCTCTGTATCCCAATCACCAACCGATGTACGATATAGTGATACCAGAAGAGAAATCATACATAAGCGAAGTACCTGTACACTGGAATACAAAGAGTGTACCGGTGGATCCATTGAACACGGATGTCGCGCACGACTTAGATGTGGTAGACGAATACGTACGCCTGTACGCGAAGGATATCCCACCGTCTAGTCCATGTACCAGCTCTGGCGGCAGCTACACATCATCTGAGGATTCCGTGGACGACCCAGATTGGATTTTGGAATCCGGTAAGAAGACGTCGAAACAGTACGGTGCGTGCGTTTCGAGCAGGAACCGTCAGAAACCTTACTCCCGCCCGACGGTCGAAGATAAGAAAGTACGGAAAAAGGAGCAAAATAAAAATGCGGCCACGCGATACCGGCAGAAGAAGAAGCAGGAGATAAAGGACATACTGGGCGAAGAGCGAGAGCTTACCGATTACAATGAAAAGTTAAACAACCAAGTAACAGATTTACAGCGAGAAATTGGGTATTTGAAAGGTCTGATGAGAGATTTGTTTAAAGCTAAAGGCCTTATCAAATAATCCATTTATCTATCTACCACCCAATTATGTTTACTCAGTTTTATTAAATTTACTACACTTTTGACACTACCTATTTTACAATGCTACTAATATATTCTAGTACATATAGTCTTAGATTATCAATTTTTTATCCCCATTAACTAGCCACACTTGTGAACGTGAACGTAAAGCTTTTTAGTAGAGCTACAGAATTGTCATCGTGTGATCCATTTATAAGCACCATCTCCAATTGTATATTTGTGATCCATTAAAAATCAACGAACAGGATGCATTAAAAAATGACAGAATTGATAAAGTACACAGCTCTATGAAACTCGTACGAGTGGAAACTTGCTGTTATTTAGAATTCTGTGCGTTATTTAATGCATCTTATATTGATNGAACGTGAACGTAAAGCTTTTTAGTAGAGCTACAGAATTGTCATCGTGTGATCCATTTATAAGCACCATCTCCAATTGTATATTTGTGATCCATTAAAAATCAACGAACAGGATGCATTAAAAAATGACAGAATTGATAAAGTACACAGCTCTATGAAACTCGTACGAGTGGAAACTTGCTGTTATTTAGAATTCTGTGCGTTATTTAATGCATCTTATATTGATGCGAATCTGTTCATTCCAAGCAATTTTAACCCAATCAAGTTTTACGTTTTCTTATGAAGTATATTGTACCATAAAATAATAAATGGGTTATCTAATAAACATTTGAAATTATTATTCGTGTTATTCCCCCATCTCCCCAGACCCTACCGAATTTACTCCAAAAGTGAAACAAAACAAGACACGTAATTGTAGACTTAACTTGCTCTTCTTTTAAATAAAGAAATCACTTTTATTGCATCATTAATGTACCTATATAACAACCGAAGTAACATTTTGCAACTTATATGAATAAGGAAAATTACACATACGAGGCATACCTTTTCGTATGGACTGCAATTTTATGCAACAGGTGTTGTACTCATGTGAAATGCATCAAGATTCACGTGAAAAGGAAAATTAAGATTGCAATACACTAGAAAAAGAATGCAGCGCGAACGTGCATGTAGTTACAGGAAGATCGTAACGATAAAATGACTTCGTTTCGTTTAAATATTAATTATACTCACGTATCGTTCTATAATTTAATAAGATACGTACACCTATAGTTATACTCGCACATGACTCGCTATCTTGTTACTTATCAATTAATTTGTTACATTCTTTGTGTTCTCGTGTTCGATTTAAAATAACTTGTCTGCACAGTTGCACGAACATAGATATACTTGTACATAGATATTTGTTTTTATATATACACATGCACATTTCATGTGAAGTACATAAGTTTAGATACCTCAAATATAGCTCTTATATACATTCTATAGTCATTAATACAGAATAGACTGCAGGTAAAACGTCTACTTAGAGACTTGTACATACGTATTGCACAATTTTTTTAATTTTTCGTTTGCTATTTCATCGTTACTGAATATTTATCGATACACTGCGATTAAACATTATTTCTGTGTGTATATATCACGTGATATTCGTGCGCGCACATGTATAAACAGGTAAAACGAAAAACGGATTTTATTTCGCTGTATATTAACAATTACAATTAGAAATTAATAAAAAAAGGCAGATGTCTTTCTTGAGTGAAATAAAACTAACATTTTGACGAACGTAAGATTACATATTCCACGTTAATGTACAGTTTATACTTGGTTCTTTACTAATGCACGTTCCAAGTTAATGTACGGTTTATACTTGGTTCTTTAATGTTATTTGACTTTATTGTTTACATGTTACAATTAACACACTGTTTTCACTACTTCTGTTTTTACTTTATCGTCGATTTCAAAAAATCTGTCACACACGAAATAATTCTTTCCCTTTGAACTCAACCATTTATATTTATAAGTCTATCGTTAATAGTAAATATATTAAGTGTATATTAGTTATAGAATTTACAAGTGTTTTAGAGTTTACTTCTGAAATTCGACAGAACATAATCATATCGATAATTACGCCGTAATATACGTACAGTTAATTCAGCAATGTAAACGAAGAGTAACATATTAATGAAACAAAGTTACGTAATCAATGGTTCATATAATTTTTAATGCACACGTGCGTCTTAGCTTTGCTGAATTCAGAACAGACGTATATATACATATAGATATACATTGTTTAGTAATTTACACTTATGGAATATTCAATCAATTTCTTTTCAGTTAATAGACAAACAGAAACACATTAAAGGTGTGTACAAACGATATTGAGTATTTCTAAAAAGGTAGTACGTAAATATACAGAAAGTACTAGTAATGTATGTACAAAAAATTGTAAGATAGACTATTATTTGATACATAGTTTACAAAAAAAAAAAGTAAAAAAGTGTAGTCAATTTTGGATATGGCAGTTGATCCAATGAAAACATAATTCTCTGGAATGTCAGAAACAAGAATTATGAGTGTTTATGATTGAGTGTAGTAGATGCCTTAAAATGGGAACGTGATATTACTCGATAATAGTAAAAAAAAAGTTTACTATCTTTCGGTATCTAATGTGGCATCAGTTAGGTATTAGTAGACGTCAGTTAGATATTAAGTATCTTTCCATGACCGTGATGTTTTTGCATAAAAATGATAAAATCGTGTGTACAAACGCGCGAGTACCATCGAAATTGATTAATTTGTAAACAGTACGTAGATAATACGTAAAGATAACGCAAATAGTTTTTAATCATACGAGAACATACGACTGACTGAGACAAAAGAATAAAATGTCTGATATATAGATATTATCCTTGCAATAAACTTTCCTCATCTTCATAGTTCAATGTATATCTATATAGATTACCAATTACGTCCACAAATTAAATATTCTATTCTAATCGTTTACGATACTGGANTAAATCGTGTGTACAAACGCGCGAGTACCATCGAAATTGATTAATTTGTAAACAGTACGTAGATAATACGTAAAGATAACGCAAACAGTTTTTAATCATACGAGAACATACGACTGACTGAGACAAAAGAATAAAATGTCTAATATATAGATATTATCCTTGCAATAAACTTTCCTCATCTTCATAGTTCAATGTATATCTATATAGATTACCAATTACGTCCACAAATTAAATATTCTATTCTAATCGTTTACGATACTGGAAAAAAATTACAATATCATAAAAGTTCCAAGTTTCTCTATGTAGTAGTATCACCCTCCTCTTGTTCAAGCCTAGATGATCCACATAGACGACATTTACAACATACAATGCACGGCGCGGCCAATAAAAGTAACGGCGATGCAACGAGCAAGAGCAATCCAAATCCAGCAAAAATTCCAATGACTTGCGTTCTATGCCAAATAACCGATGCACGTGAATGACCCAATTTATTTTTACACGGTCCTTTGTCGTAATGTCGTAATAAAAAGTCGTCCTATATTGTTCAATGAATTTGCATGATTTAGAAAGTTTTAATCNCAGTAATTTACACTTATGGAATATTCAATAAATTTCTTTTCAGTTAATAGACAAACAGAAACACATTAAAGGTGTGTACAAACGATATTGAGTATTTCTAAAAAGGTAGTATGTAAATATACAGAAAGTACTAGTAATGTATGTACAAAAAATTGTAAGATAGACTATTATTTGATACATAGTTTACAAAAAAAAAAAGTAAAAAAGTGTAGTCAATTTTGGATATGGCAGTTGATCCAATGAAAACATAATTCTCTGGAATGTCAGAAACAAGAATTATGAGTGTTTATGATTGAGTGTAGTAGATGCCTTAAAATGGGAACGTGATATTACTCGATAATAGTAAAAAAAAAGTTTACTATCTTTCGGTATCTAATGTGGCATCAGTTAGGTATTAGTAGACGTCAGTTAGATATTAAGTATCTTTCCATGACCGTGATGTTTTTGCATAAAAATGATAAAATCGTGTGTACAAACGCGCGAGTACCATCGAAATTGATTAATTTGTAAACAGTACGTAGATAATACGTAAAGATAACGCAAATAGTTTTTAATCATACGAGAACATACGACTGACTGAGACAAAAGAATAAAATGTCTGATATATAGATATTATCCTTGCAATAAACTTTCCTCATCTTCATAGTTCAATGTATATCTATATAGATTACCAATTACGTCCACAAATTAAATATTCTATTCTAATCGTTTACGATACTGGAAAAAAATTACAATATCATAAAAGTTCCAAGTTTCTCTATGTAGTAGTATCACCCTCCTCTTGTTCAAGCCTAGATGATCCACATAGACGACATTTACAACATACAATGCACGGCGCGGCCAATAAAAGTAACGGCGATGCAACGAGCAAGAGCAATCCAAATCCAGCAAAAATTCCAATGACTTGCGTTCTATGCCAAATAACCGATGCACGTGAATGACCCAATTTATTTTTACACGGTCCTTTGTCGTAATGTCGTAATAAAAAGTCGTCCTATATTGTTCAATGAATTTGCATGATTTAGAAAGTTTTAATCGATATATAATATGCATAACACTAATGCTACTGTAAAAGTTGATATACTTACATCTAAAGAAGCTAAACAATACCAACAAAAAACATGTTTACATCGTTTACACATCATTTGAGCACATCCTTCATCCTTTTCGATGGGTACCGAACACATTGGACAACATTTGATGTGATCACCATCAAATGGTATGCCTAATGAGATATCTGAACAAGGACCGTTATGCCAGGATTCTCGACATATAGAACAGAAATCTGTTGAACAATTTGGACAGTGAATAGGTCCCATTGGCGATCCATTCGATCCAGTAGAATTTACAGAACANGGATATATAATATGCATAACACTAATGCTACTGTAAAAGTTGATATACTTACATCTAAAGAAGCTAAACAATACCAACAAAAAACATGTTTACATCTTTTACACATCATTTGAGCACATCCTTCATCCTTTTCGATGGGTACCGAACACATTGGACAACATTTGATGTGATCACCATCAAATGGTATGCCTAATGAGATATCTGAACAAGGACCGTTATGCCAGGATTCTCGACATATAGAACAGAAATCTGTTGAACAATTTGGACAGTGAATAGGTCCCATTGGCGATCCATTCGATCCAGTAGAATTTACAGAACATATCGTTTCACAACCTGCACGTGGACACCAAGCACGTGCTTTGTCCATAGACACATCTGTACATTGAAAAACATTATTATATAACAGTATAAGATTTGATAACTAGTATGTTTTGCATACCTCTGTTCAGTCTGAATTTATGATGCTTCTCCATAAATTCAGGACTAACGAGACTTGATATCTCTTTAATGGAAAGTATTGCTCCATGCTCACATTGTGCATCAGGACAACTTATTTCATATGCACCTTCGTCGATCTCAAATTCAACATATGCTTTCATACACTAAAACATGTAAAATAAATATGTACACATAAATGTATGTACACACATATGCTATTATTCTTGCTGCTACTAGTTATTAAGGTAAAAATAATCTAATACTGATATTTAAATAGAAAACATTTGCACATACATCTTTACAATAGGAACAACCACAGCCTTCTATCTTAAATATTTTAGTAAGAGAAGTATCAACAAGACATAGTTTACAGAAAATACATCCAAGCACTGGCTGAGAACCTGCAGGAACAAAATTGCCTGCGGCTAAACTGTAACGTGAACTAGATGCCAATGACAACAAA
Organism: Ceratina japonica; assembly: GCA_019453355.1. NCBI lineage: Eukaryota > Metazoa > Arthropoda > Insecta > Hymenoptera > Apidae > Ceratina > Ceratina japonica. The sequence continues at coordinate 18,047 of SMSR01012665.1, forward strand.
CTGGAACAGCGAGAACAGACTCTGCTTCGATTTATAGGCCTGCCTTCAAGGGCAGAAGTACTCAAACCTACAGCAGTTTCACATTTTCTTAGTACTCCAGGGCCTAAGCTCAGCCAGCTATTGCCACGAGCTTTCAAGCTGGCACTGCTCTCTGGTCTGAGTAAAGGAGCATCCGCTCCCTTCCCTACTGCTGTCCTCTCAGTAAGGGAAAGGTTTACGACACTTGCTTCTTTGCGTAACAGAGGTAATCGGACTCCAGTGAGCTTATTGGATTTGTCAACTTTTTTCTGATTATTGGCAACTTTGTTAGAAGGATTGACAGACGTCACTGAACTGGTGGCTGTACCCATATCCATTAGTGGAGCTCGTCGTACGACGAGCGAATGTAGGCTGGGCATCCCCTGATTATCAATGTTGATTTCATTAACAGTTGCAGAGCAGAGCTGTATTTATTTGCTTCTGTCTGCCAATCTATGCCAGTACTTTCCATTTAACGGGCGATGTGTATAAGTCAGAATTTAAGAATGTCGCACCCGTAAAACCATTTGTCACAACATAGTATTAATTCACATCCATCACAACTTCGCAGCACGTTTTGTGGTTTATTTTCTCTTGGTATTCGTAAGCTTTGTTTAATATGTACGTGTTCAAGGTGATTGGAATATTGATTTCGATTAGAAAGTTACAAAGTCTTGTTTTAGCAACGTATATATACTTGGATTTTGATGGAAATCCGCTGACGCTCTAAACTTTCAATCGAACGTTGTAAAACATAGTCGAAAACGATTACGTTGGAGAATGGATAAACTGATGATCGAACTACAACGTTAGAAAGATGATTTCTCGAACCAACAGATCGAACGGAAAATATTGCTGGCTCTAAGCTGCTCTTATGGCTATTTGTTTGTGCTTGCCAGTCCGAAATATGTGCATCACGAAAGTAACAAAATTGCTACGTAATAATTTCACACATATTCATTACCCGTAGGAATGCACATTCATTGACATTTTAAGCGTGAATCTTCACGAACGTATGCTCCTTCGATTTTAGAGTTTTTTTTCTAGTTTCACGGACTTTTCCTGTACGTATACGTATGTGTGTGTGTAATACATAAAGTGTCCACTGTATCACTACAGTAGAGCAAACAATACACAAATTACTGACTAACTACTTCCGCCCCCACTTGCCAATATTCTTTTCGTCCTTATGCTTTTTTCTACAATCTTGTACAAATTATTATAACGTGGACATTGCGGTATCCAGGAGAAAATGATGATTTTAAATTCCTACGGTCAGTTAGAAGTATACGTATATGTACTCTCTGCGATAAGGATCGGCGATAAAATTTATTACGTGAATTGTGATATCAGAAATTCTAATAAAGACCACAATGTTTGACACCATATAGTTAAACTTTTGACATCAGGCTATGAGATATATATATATATATGTATATTATTATATATGATGCACGATATTATACAATGCTGATAAGATAAAATATAAATTTAGTTCAAACATTCCTTGTCATAAATTTTTTTCTTTTTATCATTGCTTCATACACGTATATACAGATAAGATACCTATAAAATGTAATACATAATAAAATGTATAATTATATCCTTGTGTTTTTCAAAACTGAGAATTTACTATTTTCTATTCTATGCCATGAATCTGCTTTATATTCAAAGCACAGAATCCTCATTTCTTATTAGATATATATTGGCAATATTAGAATTTATAATAAACAATAATCATATAATTTATGAATTAATTCCACAAAGCTTGTTATAAATATGAATTCAATGTCTTATTTATTGAAACATTCGCTGTCTATAATTTGATTTTCTAGATTTTTCAACAACAAATTCTTCATGTCCCTATAATAATTATATAACTTTTGACATCTGTCAATTAGTTCTACACTTTTGGCGCCAGGTAGCGTCTTTATATTTAAATAAAAGCACTTGTGCGTTTGCAGTGCAGGTTATTGGACCGTAAACCATACTACTATAATGATCTAATAACCTGATTTGTGAATTTAATTTTTATATATTAATATTGTGTGTAAATATTTCTAACATAATGTTAAGCATCATTTTATGCCGGCGGGTGCCACGGATTGGGTACAATGAAAAGAAATTTTGGAACAAACCATTTACAACATATACAATTAAATCTCGAAGGCAAATAATTTATTGTGAAGGCGTTTTATCTCGTACATCCACATTTCATGCGATGTACCCAGCCATTGGAATTAGGGTAACACACCTAATTATATATATAAATATATATGATATCATCATAGTTCTTAATTGCATCTTTAATAACTTTTTCAAATATATACTAACTACATTTTATTATCCATATTGTAGACAAATTTATGTTATGTGCATGACTTGCAAAATTTATTAACATGTACTATCCTGATAGCAGACTGTGCTCGTTAATTAATAATCAATTCATACCTTGTAACAAATTGTTTTAGTAATAATGAACTGCACATTACTTCAAGGTATTCCTTTATTGCTTCTACAGATATAACATTTACATAATGGGTAGAACTTCAAGAAAGCGCCATCAAAAGAAGAAGCTATATATTAAAGAAAAAACAGAAAGTGGAGAAGATAGCCTGGTGCATCTTAAATCTTGGCTATTAACAAAAAACAGTTTATCAATTTATGACCTAGTTCCATTCGATTTTCCTGTTACTGGCAGGGGTTTGAAAACATTGAAGGATATTAAATCCAATGACGTACTGATTGAACTGCCCTATGAAATACTAATAACAACATCTATATTGTCTCAGAGCAATGCCAATATTTTGTTTTCTGAAACTGAACATTATAGTGCTCAGTGCTTACTGTCAATCTTTATTTTATACGAGTCACATTTAAAAAAGGACTCAAATTGGTATCATTATATTAATAGTCTTCCAAAGATCATGACAAATCCAGATTTTTGTACACACAAGGAGAAAAGTCATTTACCAACGTTCATTACAGATTATATGTATGAGTTTCATAAAGTACAAAATGATTTTAAGCTATTGATTAGATCTATGAATAATTTAGATTTAAGGAAAGCTCACTGCCCTCATTGTCATTTGCATTTAAACAAAATAATCACTTTTGAAAGATACAAATGGGCATATTACATTGTTAATACGAGGGCTGTACATATTGACACAGGTCAGATAGAAACAAACAAAAATGTTTCCATTAACATAAAACATCCAAATAACTTAGCTTTGGCCCCATTTTTAGATTTATTTAATCATAATATTTTTAGTACCACGCGTGCCTCAGTAGTTTTAAATAAAAATGGAAATAAATTTTATCAAATCAAAACACTGAATACATTCAATTCAGAATCACAAGTTTTCATTAATTACGGTGCACACAATAATTTTAAATTGTATGTTCACTATGGTTTTATCATACCAAATAATCCATTAGATGAAATTTATTTTGATATTAATGATATACAATCTTGCTTTGATGTTCCGAAATGTAAGTTAGACTTCATCAGCTCTAATCATTTAGAAAAGAATATGGCATTTACAAGAAAAGGCTTAAATTACAATGCAGTGTCTGCATTATTTATAATAAGCACAAATTTAAAAAGAGATCAATGGAGTACAAAAATATATGGAAATTCTCTCAAATCAGAGGATGTAGTAAGCTTACATATCATAGCAAGACAAATTTTAACTCTAAAGAGAAATGAATTTACAAATTATTTTACAAAAATGAAAGGCCTTCATCAATGTACACCAAGCTTTTCAATCGCCATAAATCTTATAGAAGAATATATGACAATATTAGATGAATCATATAATCATATAGAAAAAAAAATTAGAAGTTAGCATGTATACATATAAGGAATAGTTTATAACATTTTAATAAAAAATGTTGATAATTTTCAATCAAATTCTGCTATACGTATATTGAATAAAGTATTTTTTTAAATATTATTGACGTGTTTATCTTTATAGTAAATACTTATTAAGCCCATTAAAAATTTTATTACTTTTATAGTGTTGCAATGGGAATGTAATTGATCGCGCACAGAAAAAAAAGAATATACTGCAGTCGAAATCTCTCTTGCCGCCGTTAAAATTTCCATGGGTGTTTCCGGGATTCATCGGTGGGAAGTCTCCCCAGCAGAAACGGGATTGTTTCCATCCCGGTGTAACCACCTTAAGTCGTGAAGGTATCGAATTTCAAGAGAAAGAATCGGTTACATCTTCGAATATGGTTAAAGCAATGCTTAGATATATATGGCCAAGAGTAAGTCATCTTCGGTACTTAATTCTTATTACAATAATATATATCTACGTATTTGCAGGATGATCCAGAGATCCGAAGAAGAGTTAAAGTAGCTCTTAGCTTGCTCATCGGTGCAAAAGTTTTAAACGTTGCTGTCCCTTTTATTTTTAAGTATGCAATAGACGCCCTTAACGCTCAGCATGTAACAAATACTGGTAACGCTCTTCTAAGTCTAGATTCTGCACCGGAAACAGTTGCTACTGTGGCAACGTCATTACTTGTGGGATGTATGTACTACATTGCATAGATCATCATTACGCAAATAATATTAACAATACTTTACATCGACATTAATTTATTACAACAGATGGTATTGCACGAGCCGGTGCGGCTGGGTTTAGTGAATTGCGAAATGCTGTGTTTGCAAAAGTTGCACAACATTCAATTCGAAGAATAGCTAATAATGTATTTTTACATTTACATAATTTAGATATGGCCTTCCACTTAAGTCGACAGACTGGAGCATTATCCAAAGTATGACTATTTTGCGTCGTTGTCGTTTCCATCATGTGAAGCTAATATAATTAATATATGATCGATTTTATCTTATAGACAATAGATAGAGGAAGCCGTGGTATAAATTTCGTATTGAACGCTATGGTATTTAATGTTGTACCAACAATCTTTGAATTGTCGTTAGTCAGTACAGTATTGTATTTAAAATGCGGTAGTGAATACGCAACTATCGCTCTCAGCTGCGTTGGAATTTACGCTTTATTCACGTTAGCGGTTACTCAATGGCGAACGAAATTTCGAATTTATATGAATCAGGCTGAGAACGAAGCAAGTAACAAGGCGATAGATTCGCTTATCAATTATGAAACAGTGAAGGTACATTAAAATTCCATTTTTCCTTCACGAGTACAATTAACATGATTAAATAATTCATTATTTTTAATGCTAGNTAATATTATTGACGTGTTTATCTTTATAGTAAATACTTATTAAGCCCATTAAAAATTGTATTACTTTTATAGTGTTGCAATGGGAATGTAATTGATCGCGCACAGAAAAAAAAGAATATAATGCAGTCGAAATCTCTCTTGCCGCCGTTAAAATTTCCATGGGTGTTTCCGGGATTCATCGGTGGGAAGTCTGCCCAGCAGAAACGGGATTGTTTCCATCCCGGTGTAACCACCTTAAGTCGTNAAATATTATTGACGTGTTTATCTTTATAGTAAATACTTATTAAGCCCATTAAAAATTTTATTACTTTTATAGTGTTGCAATGGGAATGTAATTGATCGCGCACAGAAAAAAAAGAATATACTGCAGTCGAAATCTCTCTTGCCGCCGTTAAAATTTCCATGGGTGTTTCCGGGATTCATCGGTGGGAAGTCTCCCCAGCAGAAACGGGATTGTTTCCATCCCGGTGTAACCACCTTAAGTCGTGAAGGTATCGAATTTCAAGAGAAAGAATCGGTTACATCTTCGAATATGGTTAAAGCAATGCTTAGATATATATGGCCAAGAGTAAGTCATCTTCGGTACTTAATTCTTATTACAATAATATATATCTACGTATTTGCAGGATGATCCAGAGATCCGAAGAAGAGTTAAAGTAGCTCTTAGCTTGCTCATCGGTGCAAAAGTTTTAAACGTTGCTGTCCCTTTTATTTTTAAGTATGCAATAGACGCCCTTAACGCTCAGCATGTAACAAATACTGGTAACGCTCTTCTAAGTCTAGATTCTGCACCGGAAACAGTTGCTACTGTGGCAACGTCATTACTTGTGGGATGTATGTACTACATTGCATAGATCATCATTACGCAAATAATATTAACAATACTTTACATCGACATTAATTTATTACAACAGATGGTATTGCACGAGCCGGTGCGGCTGGGTTTAGTGAATTGCGAAATGCTGTGTTTGCAAAAGTTGCACAACATTCAATTCGAAGAATAGCTAATAATGTATTTTTACATTTACATAATTTAGATATGGCCTTCCACTTAAGTCGACAGACTGGAGCATTATCCAAAGTATGACTATTTTGCGTCGTTGTCGTTTCCATCATGTGAAGCTAATATAATTAATATATGATCGATTTTATCTTATAGACAATAGATAGAGGAAGCCGTGGTATAAATTTCGTATTGAACGCTATGGTATTTAATGTTGTACCAACAATCTTTGAATTGTCGTTAGTCAGTACAGTATTGTATTTAAAATGCGGTAGTGAATACGCAACTATCGCTCTCAGCTGCGTTGGAATTTACGCTTTATTCACGTTAGCGGTTACTCAATGGCGAACGAAATTTCGAATTTATATGAATCAGGCTGAGAACGAAGCAAGTAACAAGGCGATAGATTCGCTTATCAATTATGAAACAGTGAAGGTACATTAAAATTCCATTTTTCCTTCACGAGTACAATTAACATGATTAAATAATTCATTATTTTTAATGCTAGTATTTTAATAATGAAAGATTCGAGATTCAGAGATATGATGAATCTTTAAAAAAATATGAAACTGCATCGCTTAAAACGAGTACCAGTTTGGCGATGTTAAACTTTGGACAAAATGCTATATTCAGCACGGCGCTCAGTTTAATAATGGTGCTAGCGGCTAATAATATAGTCGAGGGTAATTTTTTTCTACTTAAAACGTATGTACGACGTGAAAATTGTGAATTCTAATATTTTTTAAAATCGAATGAATGCAGGTACCATGACGGTAGGAGATTTAGTGATGGTGAACGGACTTTTGTTCCAATTGTCAGTTCCCTTGGGATTCTTGGGTTCCGTCTATCGTGAAGTTAGACAAGCGTTAATCGACATGCAAACAATGTTTACTTTAATGACGATGGACACTGCAATTAAGGTACTTGTTGTTTAAATGTAAAAATGGCTAAAGTTATTCACCTATGGACGATTAACATAAGTTATGATATGATGTCAGTCTAAAGAAAATGCTACACGTTTTGATATAACGTCAAGGAATTCGGATATCGAATTTAAAAATATTAAATTTCAATACGTCGAGGGAAAACCTATTTTCAAAGATATTAGTTTCAACATTTCGAGTGGCAAGAAGGTTGCAATTGTCGGAGGCTCCGGTTGTGGGTGAGTTTCACGTTTCATAATACATAATATATCTTGATTATGTAATGTACACTTTTTAAATGCGTTCTAGTAAAACGACGGTAGTGAGATTACTATATCGCTTTTTCGAACCGCAATCAGGAGGTATTTTCATAAACGGATATAATATACGAGATGTCGACTTGGAAATCTTAAGAAAGTCAATAGCAATCGTCCCTCAGGTAATTAGGACTAAGAAGGAGCTCCTACAATATATATGCAATATTAAGTCGTTAAACTATTTTAGGACACCGTTCTCTTCCATGAAAGTATCTTTTACAACCTTCATTATGGTAATTTATGCAAGTCTAAGGAGGACGTTTACGAAGCTGCGAAAATGGCAAATTTACACGATTCTATTCTTCAATGGCCGAAAGGATATGACACGCCTGTAGGAGAGCGTGGTCTAAAATTAAGCGGTGGTGAAAAACAGCGGGTAGCGATCGCTAGAGCGATTTTAAAAAATAGCCCGATATTAATTTTCGACGAAGCCACGTCGTCCCTAGATTCCATCACAGAACACGTAAGTTTCCTTTATATCCTAAATGTCGATGAACAAATTTAGTTGCACGATGCGGCGTTTACAGAACATCCTTGAGGCATTACGCAGAGCGACCACTGGCCGAACATCCATTGTCATAGCCCATCGCCTATCTACCGTTATGGATTCAGATGAAATTTTGGTATTAGAGAATGGTTGCCTAATGGAGAGAGGAACGCACGAAGCCTTACTAGCTCAACCAAATTCGTTTTATAACAAACTCTGGGAAACGCAACACATAGGAATGATCAAATCTCAAGAAAAAAACAACAATGTCAGGAGTCCAGGAGTTTAATACAGAGATAACAACTATCTGTACAATGATAAATATGAAACGAGCAAATCTAATACTGAAACATAGTGAAAAAGAGAAGTCATTATTTATATTACTGTGTCCTGTGTGGTATAAGTAGTGGCAGAAAATGATACAAGTCATTAAAAGTGTATAATTTAACTCTAACGATACTGGCGAAAAACTTGTAATATAGCCATGCATGTGCGGTGCGCATGTTTATTTATATGAGAATAAATTATATATATATGTATATATTTAGTTTCTTAATTTGCTTTTAGTTAAATGAACATTAACAAAATTGTGATAAAAGTATTATGAGTAAAATAAAGAGTTATGTTTATTATTTTCTTTTTATAAAATGTCAATACACCACCTATATAGATATGCATATATTAAATAAAATCAGAATACTAGACAGCATCACAATCCCCAGCACAATTGATTAGAGAATGTTGTGCATCTGTTACCTTGGTAACTGGTTAAAAACAACTATGGATGCTAATACAGTCTTTAATAAGTTTGGATAATGATATAATTTGTTGATATAAAAGCACCATACATTAGTTGTGATGTAGAAGTTGCAAATATAAAATGCAAACTGAAGTACCTACACTACCTGTAGTACATTACAATGCCAATAAAAATCTCAATAGGTAATCACAGCAATGAAGAAATGTTCTATAAATATTGTGATAACTCGTATTCTACAAATTTTACATTCATATTATTTTTATTGTCGTTATATCTGTCAGTGTTTTGAAATATTTCTAGCAGAATCAGTGTTCTTAAAAAATTGTACATACACTTTACAGAAAACAAAATTCTAACTTAGGAAGACCAGCAGTGGAAACGAAAGTTAATACACCTCATAAAAATGTAACATGTTTTTCAACTAAGAAGAAGAATTTACATCCTTTACTTGGTTGGTATCAACATTTCATAAATAAGAGATGTAATATGTATAATATTTGATACAAATGTTTTTAAAATTACGATTTTTCTGATAATTGTTAAAAAACTATATCAACTTTTAATATGCAGGACGACCATATCAAAATAATGTTCGACCCTGTCTTTCTTCTGAGCAATCAAAACATAATAAGAACAGCATCGAACAGAGAGTTCTGTCTGCGAAAATGTTACGAATTAAGGAATTGCAAAATCAATTGGCCGATGCACATTACCAATTAAATGTAATGGTCTCAAGTGCTGTATAAAATATAGATTTCTCTAAAATACGTGTATGCATTACAAAGTGTATGTTATTAATTACAGGCGTATTGAATACAATTATATGTTTTCGCAGGAATTGGCAAATGAGAACAAATTGTTAAAATCGTTGCAGAAAAGGCAAGATTCAGCATTAAAACGTTATGAAGGAACGAACGCGGAACTTCCACGGATTATCAATACCCATCACGAGGAGCTGAGAGTGCTTCATATTAAATATAAGAAGTTAAAAGCTTTGCAGAAAGAAACCTGCGATTTACTGAAAGAAAAAGAAAATGAGCTTCAGCAGTTACAGGTAAGTGTTACAACAATAACTTAGGACAATAAGAAATTAGCAGGCTGTATTTCTAGGCACAGAATAAGCACTTGTTGCAACTCAGTAAAGATCGTAATTTGGGGGAAAGGGAGAAGCTGCAATTACAAGTTTCCGATTTAAATCACAAAATACAACAACAACAAGATACGATACAGGTAATTTGAAGCTTAATATTCATATGTAAAGTTTTTAATATAAAACTAAAACATTAGATTATTTTATTAGACATTACATAGAAAACTGTCTCTCGAAACTAAGAGCTTGAAACAACAATTACAATCGGAAATTTCTAAACGGAAAGAAACGCAAAAGAATTTAGATGAAGCCACAGAAAAATTGAAATCCTTAGAAAATTTATTAGATAATAGAGAACGAAGATTGTATTATAACGATCAATTGTTTCCTGAGAAAAATCGACGTTTTGGTACACGATCTCTTACGAATTTAAGAGACATTAGGTAAGTGAAATATAAGGTATTAGACTAACATAAGTTTCGACCAATTTTTATATATTAATTGCTTATTCTAGTTCGTCGAATCCGCTTAAATTACCAGACAAAGACAAGAAATGGCAAACGGAAGTGCAAGGAGATAGATTGGTAAATTTTAATCTTATTAGTATTTATATCATATAAAGAAATACTTTGTACTAATTTCATATTCCTTAGCCTTTGCTTCGTACACCTGACGCAGAAAATAAAAGTATGAATACAGTAGAGAAAGTGAATTTGAGTCAAACTTTAGATGGTTTAAAGACGGAGACAATGGCAAACTTGGAGAAAGTGCGAAAATATCGCTTACAGAAATCAGCTCACAGAAAGATAGACGATGCTGGAGAAACATCTAAAGAATTAGATTTAGAAACGAAAGAAGCGTCAGATACTTCAACGGCGTTAGGAGATTCTCTACAAGAAAAGGAAAGCGAAGACGCTCAAAAGTACGAAATAAAAGCGAATAAATTTAGGAAACTATATGAAAACCGAAAATACCAGAATTTTGATACATCATTAGAAAAGGAACTCGTATATTCGTCTGGTGGTAGTGAAAGTGAAAATGAGAATTTCAAAGATAGTTATAAAACCGCGAAGAACAATTCTAAACAGATGCGTGTTAGGTTTGTAAAATTTATAAATCATTCTTTTCTCTACCTTTTTTAGATTCTCCTTACATTTACAAATTAACGTTGTTATTTTAGATTAATTAGCAGCGCAGATGATACTTCTGATTCAAAGGAACTGACATTTTCGGACAGCAAATATGAAGATAAATTAAAAGTCTTGGTTGGAGAGAGGACAAATTCTTATGAAAGTGACTCAGAAGTAGAAACTGAAGCGAGAAAACAATCTATTAAACACTATATGGAAGTGGATCATCAATTGATTTCATCTGCATATGACAATCAGTCTCATTACAATTCTGATAAGGAAGTGGAAAAATTAATTTCTTCAAGAAACATTTTGAGCGGATCACAAAGGCTTTATCAAAATTTAGTTAACGAGATGCTTGCGCAGAGTAAAAATGTTGAGAATGATGTTTACGTTCAGCATGACGTGAAAAGTAGTCAATCAGAATACAAGAATTCAGCAAATTTAGAAATGAATATATTTAAAAGAACTGTACCTGTAACTCAAGAATATAATGATGTAGATACAACCGAGTATAATCTTGGAAGTAAATCATTGCAAACATATTCCAAGGATGAACATAGCAATGAACAATTAGTAGTAAATAAAAGTATTGAGAATTATAATTTAGAAACAAGAAATAAATTAAATAAACAAGAATTGAACAAACAATCAGAAAGCATTGATGCACTATCAGTACGTTCGCAACCTACTGACAATGCTGGCAATGGCTCAATTCAATCTAGAGTAAATGATGTTAATTCTACAAATGAAATTAACATCAAGACGAAGAAGACTAATTACAATAAAGAGAAATTACTAGCATCCATGAAAGCTATAGACGATAATGAGAACATTGAGTTTCTAAACCAAGATTATGACAAACATAATATAACAAGTAGGAAACAAGTAAAAGACAATGAACTACATAATCTACCAATTCACATGAAGAGGAAGCAGGATATTATGAAAGACATATTTGACAATGACATAATTAAAAACGAATCCGCGGATAGTTATAATAAATTACATTGAAATGTAACTGAAGAATAAATAGAGCTTAGTATGTATTATATATTTTTATAATACAAACATTAGTATTATATATGTACTTTTTTCATAGTGTATAAAAATGATTTAATTGTTTATAACTATCATTCAATAACATTATTATTTAGATTATGCATTCATCAAATATAAATATGTTTAATTGAAAAAATGATCCTTTCAATAAACACCAGTTTCTAACAATTTTTAATAAAAGCAGATATGTCTATAGTACATACTATATACTATACAAAAGTGTTCAGGCTATATTCGAACTATCGTGCATGAATTAAATTTGTTGCTGTTTCATTTTTTTAATACTAAACAGATTGCAACGATTTACTCTATATAAATTGTAGTTATATACTAACAATGACGCATGCGTTGAATATGATATCTTGTAAATTACGCGCCAAAACTGAAATACGTTCGTTTATATCAGTTTGGATTCGTTTGTATCGTTTGAATGGGTTTTAGTAAACAAATTGTCAGTGAATTCTCTTCATTGAGAAATACTTTCGCATTAATTAAGTACACGAATATTCTACCTCTATCATTTGTGCATGGAGGGTTTGAAATGTCTCAACACGGTGCTGCATTGCAATCGTATAATCAAGAACTCGTAAAATGTAAATAATTCTTGTATAACCTGACCTTATAATTATTTATTCAGCACGTATACAACAGTCAGTAACATTAATCGTTATTTAATATAAACACGAATCTACGTATAAAATGTTTTTGTCCGGTGCACGTAGGTTATGTGTTTATATATATGGAACCTTTTTAACTTGAACATTCTACGTATCAGGTCCATGCTACGCATATTTCTTATAAATCTAATTTCTTTTCAGGCTTAGAAGAAATGAAATTGAGACGCACCGAATTACAAGCACAGATTGAGAATCAAGAAGAAGAGAAAAATTATTTGCAAAGGGAAATAGAGAAATTGTCTCATAAATTGACACGTGTAAATGATAGTTTAACTAAAAGAATAGCTGTTAGGAATGAATACGATAGGACTATTGCTGATACAGAAACAGCATACGTAAAGGTATACTTACTACTTTCTCTTATCTTAAAAGAGACTTTGGACAATAAGTTTTATTTGTAAATCTATGAAATTCATTGCAATTATAGATTTTGGAAAGTTCACAACTTTTATTGAATATGATCAAGAGAGAAGCTACCAATTTGGACCAAACATTAGTTAAAACTAACATGGATAAGCAATAATATTACTAGGAAATGAAGAAAATTAATATTAAAGAAGAATGAAAAATGCAAAGATGATAAATTTACAAAATATATTTGTTGAACTCTCAGATATAAAGAGAGATGAAACTATTAATTACAGTTCAGCAGGTACAAAACTGTAAATATTTCTTATGTTTAATACTTAAGATTTCTATTTCATTCACATCCTATTTTACTCTTTCTCTGTTTTTATATAATTTCTCATGTAAGAACAGTATAACTAGGTTTTTCACATAGTAATGCTCTCTAATGATACTCTTTATAATGAATCATGAATACACATATCAACAATTCATTCCAATTTCTATTAGCATGAATTGTAATTGTTTGTTTAGACATTAATAAAAATTTATATAATATTTACAGTGAAACTAACAGTAAGCTATGTTCTAATAACTTATTATGTACATACAGACTGTCTACTATATTTATATGTATTTTCACAACTGTTTCTAATGTATTTTATAATAAACTATATTGTCCATGAATGATTTTTACACTGTTAAGAGTACATCAGTGTAAAAATGTGTTAGATAAAATTATTAATTTACGCATTGCCCAGAGCCTTTTGTTCGTTCCATACAGTCAATAACTCGTTTGGATTACCATATCCATGAGATGTTATTACATACTTGTAATTAAATTTCGTGTAGTCTTTCTTATAGAAATGAAATTCTTCACAATGAAAAGGTTCAATTTCTGCTTTTTTGGCAACTAGGCCTAAAAAAATATCATCGAATTTGAAATGCTTCGTATATAAACTGGTATAATACATATCTAAAAGAGCTTCTCTAGACAGTATATATGCACCAGCTGTAACGTATGGTGGCCATAAATGGTACGGATACTCGCTGAGAGATATATACCATTTGGAGGATTTGTGGCGGTGAGGTGATGACATAAACACAAATCCAGCAAATAATCTAACATCTTCAGGAAGTTCAAAATCAAAAATTTGTCTCTTAGTTCTATTTGTTTTTACTGAGTCTTTTAACATCTCTCCTTGAGAAGGCTTTATGTTTAAATTACTGTACTGTTTACTATCATTAACCGAAACAGTTGCATTTTCGTATAAATCTTCCTTTAATGAATAAATTCTTTCTGCTATCTTCCCATGAATAGTATATACAGATGTATCATTGTCAGAATCTTCTTTTTCATCAGATTCTTTGATTTCTCTTTTATGAGCATCGAACTTCTTCGGTTCTTTCAAATAATCAGGATAGTTAGCTGGATTTCTTACAAACCTCAGAACATTCTTCACAGATACATACATATCATCGTCGATGAACATATAAAATTTTGAATTGGAACAATACTTTACTAGCCATTTAAAGCCCATCATAGTTTTTATAGTATTATTGTAATATGAGTCTATAAAATCTGCTTGCACTATGTCTTTATACTTCGCAGCCTCAATTTTCACTTTTGCTTGAAGTTCATCATCGTGTGGATGATTGCCCAATATAAAAATTGTCTTTGAAGGAACATCAAAAAATCTTTTCTCGAAACCCCAGGTCTTTCTAATCGTCGATCTCCTCTCAAAATTTTCTACTGACGATTTTATTACGTAGACAACACGGAATGTATTATATGCAACATCTACACATTTTTGTGGATTATCAATCAAATACACAAATTTGTATTCATTTATAGGCTCAACAGCTGGCTTTTCATGATTCCTTAATGCATTCACAAATTCATGTACATCACCTTCGTATGGGTACAAAAATTTTGAATCATAAGGAATTTCAAATAGATGTGTGAATGCCCCAAAAAAATCTAATAGTACAATGAAACCAAAACCAAGGCAAACATACTTCAGCTTGATTTTTGTTGCCAGATGAAAACATTTTTGGAAACAAGGCCTCAACAAACAAGACATGTTTATTGGTAGCAATTTACATAATTATTGTTTTATTATAAATCTGAAAAATGATATTATATTTGTATTGTTTGCATATATTTTTATGTAGATAACAACAGAGATAGATACTTACATAATTAGTATGTACCCAATGCTACAAGTTATTTTAACATTGTAAACATATTGATATTTCAATTAAATCAATATTTCTCTTTTAATTTCAATCACGTATTTCCAATACATGTCATCGAATTTTCTTTTCATATGCAATTTTTACTATCCATTTGCATTCTATGCTTATTAGATATCCTTTCAACTTTTTTGAACATACACATATTTTGAAGTAATCAGAAGTAATCAAATTAGTGATCAAAAGTATATAAACAACATAAGTATTTCCTCGGTAGTTTGTGATGTGATAAAAATATTTGTTATCGTGCTCTGGCTTGAAACACTGTCGGTAATAAAGTTAGTTACGAATCCTAATTCAGGAATTCCAGAACGATTTTGCGACATTTGCACGCGAACGTAGCTACGAAACATGCTTGCAGAACGCAGAACATTTCCATCATGTTTGCGAACTTGCGTTCTGAAGTTAGTTGTTCACTTCAAAAGAATCGGAGCAAAGATGGATTCCTAAGAAATTTTTATACAAAGCAGTCATTCGACTTTGGATTTTCTTCGCTAAAATTTCCTTGAAACGTTCGAGATTATTCTTATATGACCAACTCTACCGTGTGAACGATGATCGTGCAGGAGCCAGTACAGGTAATTGTCGATAAGGCTTGGGAAAAGGTTGCCAGTAATGTGCGATTTTCTGTCCGGGCGCATCCACACTTATTGATACTGACGTGAGAAATTGAAACCGTTTATGCGTACATTTGTTGTACTTGATGGAAAATTGATTCCGAGTTTCATCCTATATTTTACGGTGCCTCCTTCTTCTCGTGATACCCTATTTTCTATCAAGATTCTATGTGATGACGTTTTATATACGTTCTTACGCGAGGGTAAACTTCTTTAGGGTTGTTTGCTTTTGCGAAATGAATGTAAACGGGAGGGGATATGGCTATAAATAAGTACAAGCGTTTACGATATTCACGAGTTTCTTATATTTAAATTAACTAACTTTTATGGCTACGGGATATTGATCAATTAATCAACAAATGTTTTGTACGCTTTTGTATTATTGTTGTACTAAGAGTATTATCGAGCATTTTTGTCATAAAGAATTAACATGTATTCTAGCATTGTTTTATGATGCATGTAATTACAGGCAGCCATATGGCATTGTTTAAACCATTATGCTTATCCAGATGCTATATTCCTAGCAGAGAGATTGTGTGCAGAAGGTACGTCGTCATCGCATTTGGTTACAAACTCTATACATTACTTCGATTTTTTTCATTCTACAATTTTATTACTATCACTTTATAGTTGACACGGAAGAAACATTATTCCTTTTGGCAACTTGTTATTATCGATCGGGGCGAGTTAGACAAGCGTACTCATTATTATCAAGAAAAGAACCAAATTCTGCACAATGCAGATTCCTTTTAGCCAAATGTTGTTACGATTTAGAAAAGTAAGTTCTGCTGACTAATTGTAAGGATATTTTTGCTTCATCTTCTGACATCAAACTAGATATGGAATTTTTTATTTTAATTTTCAGATACGCAGAGGCGGAAGCAGCTATAATTGGTGGATACTATAAGCAGCTGAAGAATTTAGAAGAGGTAGCTACCCAGTTTGGGGAGCATGCTTGCTTCTCACTTCAGATTATAGCTAAAATTTATTACAAAATGATGCGTACATCAAAAGGGAATGATGCGCATAAACTGGCTTTGAAGTTAAACCCGTTTCTCTGGCATTCATTTGAAGAGTTGTGTAATGTCGGTGAAGCGGTGGATCCCACAAAAATATTTCAATTAGATAAGTTAGACAGTTTTACGATGTGCCATGGCAGCACTCCCACCCCGACTTACGCGGTCGAGCCCGATCTCATTGTACCCACAAATAATTCAAACGGCACACCTACTACGAATGGCATGAATATGTAAGTGTTTCAATCTTCACAACTCAGACAGACTTTTGCATCACGTTTATAACTTCACGTACGTCTTACAGTACTTCTGCACAAATCACGACGACATCGACCATAATGAATGGTATGGGACCTGGTATTCGGTTGTATTCCTCGGTAGACGATAGTCCACAGAATTTGCCTACGCATTATAGTAATTGTTCTTCGATATCGCTGAGAGCTAAACTTCCACGGTATCGTAGTATGTTCAATAATACAATGAGCCCTCTTACTCCAAGTTTTGGTATTTTACCATTGGAAAACAATACGCCTGAACCAACAGTTTTACCTTCGCATACCACTCTTACAGAAGCTAACGATCAGAAGAGTTTAGCGAAACGCGTCAGTAGCTTGAGGGCTCACGTAGGGGTAAGCATCACATTCTCCAAACTCTTAAGTATTTATTGGTATTAATGAATGTACTAAATCGTATACAAAAATATTTCAATTTACAGCAATTAATGTCTAGAAAAGATACTCCTTTACAGCAAGGAAAACCGGTATTTTCGCAATCGGGAAATACGAGTAATAGCGCCAATATCGTAACAGTTACACCTACCACTCCAACACCTCCACCACCAACGCTGCAAGGTACGAACGTTAGACGTTCGTCAAGGCTCTTTAGCCATAGCTACTCGGTCAAGGTAACATCTGTTCTCATTGAAATAAATAGTTCATCTTATATTGAAATTGCAAATAAAATTTGAATATAAATTGTGTATACAGGAAAACAATAAATCTCCGAATAGAAATAAATTTGCCACCCCTAAGTCTCCATCGCGGAAGACGAAAACTCGACTCTCCAAGACTAATTTGAATAAAGCTAATTTTAATGAATTAAATGAGAGAAATAGAAACGAAAAAGAGAAAAGTGAAACGATCACGTCCGAAAAAGCTGTGGCTTGTGTAAACGCATTGAACAACCAAAGTAACGTTAACGTTTCTGCAATAACACTTCAGAAACAATGCGCAGGTATGTTGTCAAAGTAATGATTTCATTTCCGGTAAGATTTGTTACTCTTCAAATAAGATTTCGTTTGTTTTCTATGCTTTCAGAAGGTTTAATGTCGCTGCTACAAGAACTAGGATTGGCATATCAATATTTAAATCAATACAAATGTACCCAAGCTATTGAAATACTAAGCGATCTTCCGGTACATCATTACAACACGGGATGGGTATTGTCTATGTTGGCTCGTGCGCATTTTGAAATGGTTGATTATAAGAAGGCTGCTAGGTAAACGTCCAGCAAATTATCAAATTGAACGTGTTGGGTCTCGACTTCGAATCTTAACCGAATATCTTTTAACAGTTTTTTCGCTGAAGTCAGACAATTGGAACCGCAGAGGACGGAATTGATGGAAATTTATAGTACAGTTCTGTGGCATTTACATGCTGAAGTACAGCTCTCCACTCTCGCACAGGAACTCGTTTCCGAAGATCGTAACTCGCCTGCTGCCTGGTGCGCTACTGGTAACCTGTTCTCAGCGCAAACTGAACATGAAACGGCGATCAAATTCTTTCAAAGAGCTATTCAAGTATGTCTAGTCTTTGATTTTTAAATCGATGGAAATGTTAATTTTGATTTCATGCTAATGAGCTTACATCGATTATACCGGAAATGAAAGTTTTTGCCCTTAAATTTACAGGTAGATCCTAATTTTCCATATGCCTATACACTCCTTGGTCACGAATATGTTCTGACAGAGGAATTGGATAAGGCAATTACTGCATTTCGTAACGCCATCAGACTAGATTCTAGACATTATAATGCATGGTAACTATTCATTCAAAGCGAAAATTTTAAAACTTTTCACTTTCTAACGAATTATTAAATATTCTTTTTATAATACAGGNGCAATGAAAAGGTTCAATTTCTGCTTTTTTGGCAACTAGGCCTAAAAAAATATCATCAAATATGAAATGCTTCGTATATAAACTGGTATAATACATATCTAAAAGAGCTTCTNCACGTATATACAGATAAGATACCTATAAAATGTAATACATAATAAAATGTATAATTATATCCTTGTGTTTTTCAAAACTGAGAATTTACTATTTTCTATTCTATGCCATGAATCTGCTTTATATTAATTCAAAGCACAGAATCCTCATTTCTTATTAGATATATATTGGCAATATTAGAATTTATAATAAACAATAATNGCCTCGCAGAATTGCATTTTCAACGTGCTTTACAAATAAATCCACATAATTCGGCGATAATGTGCCACATCGGTGTTGTGCAACATGCACTGAAGAAAACTGATCAAGCTTTAAATACTCTGAACACTGCTATCACGAACGACCCTGATAATAAATTGTGTAAATTCCACCGCGCGAGTATTAACTTTTCGATTGGACGGCATGCGGAAGCGCTTAGGGAGTTCGAAGAATTGAAAAATATTGTACCCAAAGAGTCTCTAGTCTATTATTCGATAGGAAAAGTAAGCAGCGTACTAATCAGCGTACTCATGTCTAACGTTTCCTTCTTTCTATATATATATTTACATTCCTTCCTTTTTACAGGTACATAAAAAACTGGGTAATACCGATCTTGCATTGATGTACTTCAGTTGGGCGACAGATTTGGATCCAAAGGGTGTTAACAGTCAAATTAAAGAAGCTATATTGAGTCCAGGTCAAGGAGACGAAGAATCTCCTGCGACTCAGTCAGGTAATTAATATATTTCTCTCTCTTAGAGTGAAATTGTCTTATAAAAATTGTCTTAAACGTTCATTGTGTCTCATGCACGCATACGTACAGATGAACAGCAGATGCAGAACAATTCGATGGAACAAGAAATCGAAACGAATAGAGAAGGAAGTGCCGCGGGCCTGGCCCCAAACGTTTCGGTTGAAGCTCATGCTGATGACAGCGACGATAGTTTATGAAGATACCCTATTGTCTGCAAGATCGCTATAAAATGATTACTGCGCGTGTTGCTATTTAACTTTTGTATTGATCGGCACGATCAATTTTTTCAATTAACTTAGCTCGTTACGAATTCATACTTTCGTGCACTCAACAATTTCATGTGGAACCAGTGTTCGGACGTGTACATCTATCAGTTTCTCAGCATCGTTGGTTGCTCGCCCATTTTAGAGAACTAAAACGAAGAACGCTATCTCTTTGATTCTTTGGATCGTAGCCCAATTGATTTTTTAATTGTATCCATCGAAAGGAATGATTTTCGAACGATCACGACATTCTCCAAAAGAATAGAGGAGGAGAATACATACGTATATATATATATATAATAAGAGAATGAGATAAATTCCGCAATATCTTCTTCATCGGTTTTGTACATTACGCGTTTCACTGTATATTTTTTACAATTACTTCTCTTACTTTTATACATACATATGTTCGAGTGTTTAATCACTTTTGTTAAGGATTTACGGTTGAGTATAGACTGTATCGAGTTGAGTTCATGAGCGAGTGTAAACGTAAGCATGCCCGTAAATAGATAGGAAAGATAATTAATTAACTGAGTAAAATAAGTACATAAGAGGAAGTGTAAATGTAAATTATTATTATTAATTATTATTATTATTATTACTATATTATCAATATTATTACCGTTAGCGTAACTATTATTCGTAAAACTATCGTTGCTAATTTAGTAATCACAAACGAACAGAAGAAGAAGAGGAAGGAAAATGAAAAACAATATTTTTGGCCACGTGTTTGTGGTTGTTGGACGATCGTGCAATCCTCGTCGTGAATAATAGTCATCGGTGGATCGGTCCTCTCGTGCTCGAAGTATCAGAAGAATGGATACGGACGAAATCAGTTACCCGAATTTAGGCGAATCGAAATTTATCCGTGAACGCGAGGTAATCTTGGGAAGGTCTGTCTCGTATATTCATCAACGAAAAAACTCGGTTATCGTTCTGAATAAATTATACGTATTATGATCACGAGTTCGCCGTACAGTGCAGTAATTAATTTTTTCATTCTGACGTGCCTTAAATACTGTCCAACAGGCTACAAATTTTCTTGCTTGCGTCACTGCGGATTCGATTCGACTCGTCTTCATTATCTCGGCCAAACATATTAGCATGCATTGTTACACACTTACATGTCTGATGCACGTCGCATGATCTTATTAACGATTGTTTTATTCAGAAAGGTAAACTGGGCGGACTCGGTGCAAATCGTTGTCATAGATTTGTAGGGGCCTTGTTCGATTACTTAACTAGGTGTATCGCGACAAGATTCTCTTTATCACGATTAATGATTACGCCCCACAACGTTCTCTGATGTTCGCAAGAAAAAAAGAAGTAAAATCGTGCCCTGTACTCGGCGTGATATATAATAATATGCGTTATCGTGTTATCAGATTCTACGTAAAAAGAAAGGTATACATTCTAATGATGAAAATGATTTACGATCTGCGTGCTGCATGAAATACTGCTCGAAAAAAGAAGTGTCGTAGCATTTTATATTGTATACATTCGAAGGGAAGCGAAAGAGGGAGAAAACGAAAGAAGGAGAAAGGAAGAAGAGAGAAAGAGAGAAATAATAGACATATTTAGACGAACTGCCGACTGAAAAATCTGTATATATATAATATATAAGCATACGTATATGTGATACGGCATCTCGTCCCTCTTTATTTTTTGAACTTGAGTGTGTCCCGATTTCATTAAAAAACCCGCGGATATTGTTTACAAGCGTTTTACAAATTGATTGATTTGCTCATTTTTTGATCTATTGCATGCGAGGGATTATTTATTCAACTGGACTGGAAGAGACTGTTTTTCTTTTATTTGTTAATCATTTCTGTACAAAGCGTTTGAAAATCGCTATACGCAAGGGAAGAAGGAAACGAAGTTATTTATTCATTGTTTTTTATTTTTGCACGAGTCGCAAAAATCAATTAGAAAAATATTCTTCGCATGCAGGCGTAAACCAAAGAGAACAATTTTAACTTATACATTATTAACCGCTTCGACAAATCTGCGGGTTTCGAATCGCGGTGCACTATTCAATTTCTTTTTGTTCTTCGTAATCCTAACAATTTTTCTTCATCGTTTAATTGTAGGTATTTATTTATTCATTTAACGTGCTCTTTTTACGTTATTCCTTTCGCACTTGATGAACGAAAGTAACACGACTTCTGATATAAATAAAAATTCCTCTCTCGTTAATCGATTTTTAACTGTCCCTGGAAATATTTAATTTTATCACAGAGCAAGGAACAAGAGATAAAAATTTCTCGCACCTTACGAAATTTTAATTAAAGTCCATTTCTTTCTAATGAAGACCTAGAAGCAGTTGGCGAAAAGTCTCGTAGAATGTTTCAGCGTCAGTTCAATTTTGAATGATTGTTCTAAACCAATTGTTCTCGTTTTAATTAAACGAAAAGTTCTTAGGCCTGGATTACGTATAACACGTTTGACTTGTTTCCGGAATGTTTTTTGCTTCGTCTATCGCGGTACGTACACACATACTTGAATAGTGATCGACGTAGTCGAAGAGGTACGAGCAATGTTAAGGAATGCTGTCGTGTTACTCGTTATGAACAAATGTATGTGCAAAATAAAGGCCTGCACTTTGTACGAGGCGTTGTTTTCTTTTACACTCCCACAACTCGTGCTCCCAGCGACGTGAGTGAACGTTTTATAATTAATTTCAACAATTNCCATTTCTTTCTAATGAAGACCTAGAAGCAGTTGGCGAAAAGTCTCGTAGAATGTTTCAGCGTCAGTTCAATTTTGAATGATTGTTCTAAACCAATTGTTCTCGTTTTAATTAAACGAAAAGTTCTTAGGCCTGGATTACGTATAACACGTTTGACTTGTTTCCGGAATGTTTTTTGCTTCGTCTATCGCGGTACGTACACACATACTTGAATAGTGATCGACGTAGTCGAAGAGGTACGAGCAATGTTAAGGAATGCTGTCGTGTTACTCGTTATGAACAAATGTATGTGCAAAATAAAGGCCTGCACTTTGTACGAGGCGTTGTTTTCTTTTACACTCCCACAACTCGTGCTCCCAGCGACGTGAGTGAACGTTTTATAATTAATTTCAACAATTGTGCCGGTATTAAACTTTGTATTAATAAGAGACGCTGCTCATAGAAATGATCAACGTTTATACACGCTTTTCGTATATTTTTCGTAATGTAATCGTGTACAAAATATTAGTTATTTTTATCATTTATTGTGTACTGCGGAAAATAAATAAAATATTCCTGATATATATATTTATTTTAACTACGCATAACAAATACAATAGATCATATGAAGTTATGGCATTTTAATTACGTAACTTTGAATACATATCAGTTCGAAATTTATTTAAGCATTTGTAGGCGAAGTGGGATGTTAGTATTTAGCATTTTCCTTCAGAAGTCGTAAGCGAGGTCTGAACAATTAAATTCTAGAATAAGGAAAACTACGGCGTGTCGAATTGTATTTCTGCGTATCGTTGTTTACGCGTATAATCTTTCCTCGTGCTTTATTTGTTTCTTCTATCACGTTATCGCATGTGTAATTAGAATTTATCTCATGATTGCATTGTTAATTTTGAACGCGTAACTGAGTTTTCGTGTGTAGTCGACTGAGACATGGCATCAAAATCGGTACACACTGGTAAGCACGTACACTATATTTATTTCAATTTTTAACCAATTTCTTTTCTTAAATTATATGTAATTGTGTTATTATGTACTATTGTACTTATGTTGTAGTATTGTAATAGTATTTAATGTATTCGAATCATAATATTGAATGTTTTTTCATTCTACAAATAAACGTAGGATTCCTTATGTCAATAGAATCAAACTGTCGATCTTCATTAAAAGTCTTATTGTTAGAGCGTAATTTTTGTTAAGTACTCGGAGAGAAGGATGCGGGTCAGCTCGGGAGAATACTTACGCACGAACATCTGTCATTGACTTTTACCACTTTCTACTGCGATCCTCCGTCAAATCTGAAACGATTTCTTGATGGCGAAATTAAGTTGGAAAATGCTGGCTTTTTGAAACAATATCCGTAAGTGAAGAAATACATAAAATACAATTTTCTACTTTTGCGCTTTTAATACACATAGTGAATGATACCGGAAGGAGGTATCGATACCAGAATAAAAAATTGCATTCTTTTGTTTATTGGTATTAGTTTTATAAATTTTATAATTTTGTAAAAAAGTATAAGTAGCTATACAGAATTTTTCTAAGAGCCATTCTGTTGTTTATAGGAACAGGAAAAACGGATAAATAAATGTAATCTTCCGTTACAGTTACAGCAATCGCACTAATTTAATATTTAATGATCAGCGTACGGAGGATGCTGTTCTCGAGGATGTGAAATTGTACAAAGAATTTGGCGGTGGTACTATAGTTGAAAATAGCAACCACGGTTTAGCACGCAATATTCCGTTCCTGAAGAAAATCAGCGAGGAAACAGGAATTAATATTATTGCCGGAACAGGTAAGAATAACTTTAATGTTCAACGTTCTTAGAATCCTCGTTTTTAATCTTAATATTAATACATGAAGGATATTACGTTTCTGCGACTCAGAGCGATGAGAGTTTAACGAAAGAAGAAATGTACGATGTAATGTTGAAGGAAATGACTATCGGTTGTGAGGAATGTCCTGGTGTGAAGACAGGATTCATTGGGGAAGTTGGAAGCGCTTGGCCAATCACAGGCGCGTTATTAATTTACGCTACTTTTAATTACTATTTTAATGTCTTCACTAATAGATGTTTGGATTTTTAAATAGATTTCGAAAGGAGGGCTATCGAAGCGACCGCGGAGGTTCAAGCTCAGTTAAATTGTCCAGTAAGTTTTCATCCTGGAAGAAATCGTGCCGCACCTTCTGAAATAATGAGGATTTATCAGGAAGCTGGAGGCCAGGCAAGAAAAGCGATCATGTCGCACCTTGATCGTACGTTTACTTTAAAAAGATAACAATTCAATTGCTATGATTTTTCTTCTTCAAGCGAAACATATTTTATTATACTGTAATTTCGTTAATGGTTTTTTAACTTCAATTGGGAAAAATCGACAGGAACTTTACTCTCCCCGGAAGAACTTTTGGAGTTCGCCGATGACGTGAAGTGCTACTGTCAATTCGATTTGTTCGGTATTGAATGCTCGTTTTATCAGCTGAAGCCGGTCGTGGACATGATATCCGATGCGCAACGTATCGATCGCGTGAAACATTTTCAAAATAATCAGAAGCTGGATCGCGTACTCTTGAGTCAGGACATTCATACCAAACACAGATTGGTACGTATTTTAAATACTAGATAAGTACGCATAGCATGAATCAGCATAAGATAGTCTTTATGAATACAATTATACATTTTGAAACTTGTTTCGAAAAAGATCAAATTTGGCGGCCATGGATTTTCTCATATTTTGAACAACGTTGTGCCGAAAATGACGATGAAGGGCTTTACGTCTGAGGATATTGACACGTTGACTATTCGCAATCCAAGGACTTGGCTAACGTCTTAATCGTCACATCACGAAGATACATAAAAACGGACGTGTACAAAATTGAAGAGACATTTGTTTGAAAATAACTTTTCTCAAAATAAATTATAATATTGTAAAATACGTGTATGATTTCCCAACAAATTAATATCAGAGCAACATTTCAATAATTAGGGCAATTCAACGTCTAAATTCATCCACGATCATTACTAATAAGACTGTAATAAAAACGCTGTAACAATAACAGTGTCTTGCAGCTATTCTTCCACGTTAATAACCCGGACACATTTGCATCAAGGGATTATTCTAATTCTAAGTACTCTACCACGTCAAGCGTTCCAGTCTTGTAAGACAACTGTCATAAAATATACGCAAATTCTTATTGATTTAGTCTACAGTTTCAAGCAATCAGGAAATTACTAATTAGTAAATGATTACGCGAGCTGATTTCCTGATAGTCGAAAATCGAACGGCGATGTTCGAACGGTGGTATTCGAACGGCGGAGAGTGTTTACGACAATCGTAGGAGGTGATAGTGGTTCAAAGAGAATGATTGTGGAGCGAGGGGGGCGAGAGTACGACCCCTGAGGTCGAGCCTCTTGTGTTTCTCCGTTTGCCAGTTTACCAATCGAACTTTCAATAAGTAGCGGCACCAAAGGAAACCTGTGCGGCTTCCTGGAGTTTCTCAAATAAATCTGACCACGAATAGAGAAAGGAATGAATACGAGAAAACCGAGAAGGGACTCGGACGTCCTGCCGTTCAAGTTCGGCCACAAAGAGCTGCTCTTCAAATTCCTCGTAATCGGCGACTACGGTGTTGGTACGTTTAGACATTTTTCAATTCCTGCCTCAATTAGCCAATCAAAAATTCGTAATAGTTTTCATACTATATCGTTTGATTTCTTGTTGCTATGAATTTGTCAAATTGCCAGATTCGTGCTTTAAACAAAAAGGAATAACAGTATATAAATAATTGTGGTTTCTACATTGGTTTTCGTTCAGGAACACGATTTTGAAGGATTAANTACGTGTATTTAATAATGATTTCCCAACAAATTAATATCAGAGCAACATTTCAATAATTAGGGCAATTCAACGTCTAAATTCATCCACGATCATTACTAATAAGACTGTAATAAAAACGCTGTAACAATAACAGTGTCTTGCAGCTATTCTTCCACGTTAATAACCCGGACACATTTGCATCAAGGGATTATTCTAATTCTAAGTACTCCACCACGTCAACCGTTCCAGTCTTGTAAGACAACTGTTATAAAATATACGCAAATTCTTATTGATTTAGTCTACAGTTTCAAGCAATCAAGAAATGACTAATAAATTAGTAATTGATTACGCGAGCTGATTTCCTGATAGTGGAAAATCGAACGGCGATGTTCGAACGGTGGTATTCGAACGGCGGAGAGTGTTTACGACAATCGTAGGAGGTGATAGTGGTTCAAAGAGAATGATTGTGGAGCGAGGGGGGCGAGAGTACGACCCCTGAGGTCGAGCCTCTTGTGTTTCTCCGTTTGCCAGTTTACCAATCGAACTTTCAATAAGTAGCGGCACCAAAGGAAACCTGAGCGGCTACCTGGAGTTTCTCAAATAAATCTGACCACGAATAGAGAAAGGAATGAATACGAGAAAACCGAGAAGGGACTCGGACGTCCTGCCGTTCAAGTTCGGCCACAAAGAGCTGCTCTTCAAATTCCTCGTAATCGGCGACTACGGTGTTGGTACGTTTAGACATTTTTCAATTCCTGCCTCAATTAGCCAATCAAAAATTCGTAATAGTTTTCATACTATATCGTTTGATTTCTTGTTGCTATGAATTTGTCAAATTGCCAGATTCGTGCTTTAAACAAAAAGGAATAACAGTATATAAATAATTGTGGTTTCTACATTGGTTTTCGTTCAGGAACACGATTTTGAGGGATTAAAGTAAATAAGGATTTTGTGTTTCTCTTTTCAGGGAAGACGGCACTGGTTAGAAGATACACGGAAGGTAAATATAATATATTCTATACTTTATGTCTAGTATACGAAATTAGCAACAATTAAATTTCTGAAATTTTTTAATTAGTTATTCCATTTTACCAAGTGACGCAAAGATTCAAAGAAAGTGATAATGTTCGCAGAAATGAATGTTCGACAATTCAATGATACATAAATAATATCATCTAAGAAGGCTATTAAAAAGTATAAATACTAATGAAAGCTGCTTTATTA
>SMSR01012669.1:0-22069 GCA_019453355.1 Ceratina japonica
CATATAATTATACTTCAGTTATTTATTCATAATCATAGATTTTCCCACTCTACCATTTTCTATTTAAACTTGACCTCAATGAAAAATATAATTATTTAAAATTGATATTCCATTTACTAATGACTAAGTAATGACACAAAATAAAACATAAACGGAACAAAAGGAAAAGGAAAAGGATATACAAAAATTCGAACTTCTCCGTTCTCTTACTTCTTTTTCAAGCATGAATCATGATAACATAATATGAATAAGGAACGCGGAACGGTGGGAAACGCTCAAGTGCGAAAAACGACCATAACTTCGAGCCTTAGTATTATTACGGATATAAACGGGCAAATCAATTTGGAAAGAAATGTAAGGAAGGAAAGCGCACAGAAATTAACTGTACTAACTTAAAACTTAATGCTAAAACTAACACAAACCAAATAGTATCGTACGCGAGAAATGAAGATATTGCCCAGGTTTTGAGACTGAACAATTACCAGACAGAATTTCCTAACTACCTCAGTAACGCAACTTTGACGATTTCGAAAAATGCTTGTACAAATGTTTGTTCTAACATTAACATTGTAATAAGACTGTAAGACAGACTGTTATATTTTTATACTTGAGTATTTCATAATTTTTATACTTGTACATTGACATTTTGATATGAATAATAATCATTTCGTATTTTAGTTAGAATATTTGTTATCTCTCCTTTTCATCCTTTAGCTTCATTTCTCAACTGTCCTCTGTTTTATGCAGTTCTCCGTGGTATCAATTATTTCTAATGACTGAGAGTATTTTATTTTCATCATCCGTCTTTCTTTCACTTTCTGATGAGTATTTCGGAGATTAGACAATTGAATTTAGTGAAAACTTCCTTGTCATCTGCCTGTAGTGGTGTTCTTATTACACTTGCCTTCAAAATAATGTATTATTTTGTAACGCTTGGTTCTTCGAAAATATTGATTGCATCAAATGCTTTTGCATAAGATTGGGCAATCTAACGGAGGAATAAATTCTTTCCAAGTTGTATTACCAGTTACGAAGTAAATTCATTGAGGAAAAATATAACGAAATATGTCAACACAAACGATCGGTTCAATTTTCGCGCTCAAGACCCAATTGTCTCTTTAAATGAAAAAATAAGTCCGTCAGTCGTCTACTGCGAGCAGAGAGAAATTTTCTTTCTGGTACATATTTGCTCGATAGTATTGTCAGAATCAACTCTAAAGTAGGCTGTGGTATCATCTAGCATTCATCTGTGGTGTCAACTTCGCCAAGTTCAAAATCTTTCGTTTATTCGTTCCGACCCGTTGATCGTTGAACCTTCGAATCCGTTGTGTACCGAACGTCAACGCGCAATAGGCAGCTAGGATAGAATTTCGTAAGTAAAACAATATTGTAATTTAACAAACGCTTAAAAATCGTTAAAATTAGTAGTAATCTATAGGGCATTAAAGAGGAAGTGAGAGAATTTACACGATTAAACTTTTAGGTGATTGAGACTAGAAAGAAACGGGTGTATCATTATCAATTAGTTCTAATAAATAACTAAATCGAGGCACATATATACGTCGACAGTCTATAAGAAAAATATTAACTAATCTTGAAGACACTAGTGAGATGACAATAAATAACTAAACCGAGGCAGATATGTAAGAAAAATATTGACGAGATGATCTCTGCAATCTATACGAAGGAGATTTCAACACAACTAGAGATTTAATTAATAATAATCTCCCGTGGGAAAGACGATACGGAGGAATTGGAGGATACAGTTTTACTACGTCAGACTATCGAATGTAAACATAATAAAATTACCAAACTGCTTATGAGCAAAGGTGTCGACCTTAACGATAACTCTCAAAAACCTATGAACACGCATTGCTGTGACGAATCGCGACATAGAAACTATTAGAATGCTCATTGACAGAGGTGCTCACGTGAATGCTAAAGATGTAAGTGGCTTTACTACACTGCGTTATGCAACTGAAACTGGAATTCTCATTATTGCTATGCTACTTCTACATCATAGAGCCACTGTCCATGAGAAGAATANTGCTCCACTTTGCTGTGACGAATCGCGACATAGAAACTATTAGAATGCTCATTGACATAGGTGCTCACGTGAATGCTAAAGATGTAAGTGGCTTTACTACACTGCGTTATGCAACTGAAACTGGAATTCTCATTATTGCTATGCTACTTCTACATCATAGAGCCACTGTCCATGAGAAGAATAACTGTAATCGAACGCCGCTTGAATTTGTTATTGAAAATTATGGCATATATATCTTGAGGGCATTTCTACAGTATTGGATTGACGTCAGCTGTAGTTCTACCATGCTTTGTACTGTAGTTTTAAATGGCCATACAGATATCGTTAAATGGCTACTATCTAAACATGTTAGAAATGTCGAGGATATCAGTGGCAAGATCTCTCTTTATCTTGCTACTGCGGGGAGACATGTAGAAATTGCAGAGCATCCTCTGCAACGAGGAGCTTCTGTATCCACTTTCATGAAATATACGCCATTACATATGGCCTGTGAAAATGGTTTAAATAAAATTGTCGAATCGCTTTTGTACAAAGGTGAGGCGGAACGCAAATTAGCTTCGATTTATCTTGCTATGAGATCACATTATTACGAGATAATTGAAGACAAAGTTAACATTGCCGCAGAGGACGAGGATGGGAATAGCATTTTACATCTCGTCTTTGTGCAAGAAGACTCACTGATGGTTGACGAAATCGTGTCGTATTCTCCTGATATTAATAACAAAAGCAATAAGAATTTGCTTAGAGTTGTGGTGTATGAGCATCAGAAACATTACGATTTCAACTGTATCGCCCGATCTGTCCCTCAATATGGCTATACATTTAGCCCTGAGGACGCAAGTGACTCCACGTTATTCTCTGCTACCGTTGAAGAAGGATTCCTGACAGTTATCGAAGATTTATTGAAATACAGTGCTGAAGTGGACGACAGAACCGAGTTGTTAGGTATCGCTGTGAAAAACGGATTGAGAGAAATAATCAATATATTCTTGGAACACAATTTTTATGTTATCGCTATCGATGAATGTAATGGGGACTCTGCCGTACCTGTTGGTCGAGTATACAAAGACGACGGTGATGACGATGATGACTGGCCCGATGACGACAATTGGCTCAATGACGAAGAGTTCAGCATCGATTTCATTTACGATGTCACAATCGACGACGATAATGACGATGGCAATGACGACGACGACGATAATGACGATGACAATGACGATGACGACGACGACGATGACGATGACAATGACGACGACGATGACGACGACGATAACGATGACGACGGCGATAAAGACGATGAGGATAACGATGACGACGGCGATAAAGATGATGACGATGGCGATAAAGATGATGACGATGACGACGACGATAACGACGATGACGACGACGACGACGACGATGGCAACGACGATGAAGATGAGGACGATGAGGACAGCAGCGATCACGACGACGATAACGACGATGACGAAGAGGACAGCGTCGATGACGACGAAATTGACATCAACCTCTGTACCAGAAAAAATCTCGCCAAGTCCTTGTTGAAGGAAGGCGCTGATGTTAATGCTAAGACCAAAAGTGGTTTAACGATGCTCCATCTAGCCGTCCAGAATGGACGCAATGATATCATAGGAATTCTCTTAGAACATGGTGCAGATGTCAACTCGGAAAATCCAGCTGGCGAGACACCGCTTTTTTTGGCCGTGGAAAAAGAAACGGACGAAATTTGCAGATTGTTACTCGAAGCAGGAGCTGACGTGAGTGCCAAAGCGAAAACTGGAATGACAGCGCTGCACGTAGCCGTTGACAGCAGTCACACAGATATCGCACAAGTCCTCGTAGAACACGGTGCCGATGTCAATTCCAAGAATAGAGATGGATGGACACCGTTACATTTTGCTGCGTTTCGTGAAAGAGAAGAAATGTGCAGGTGGCTACTCGAAACAGGAGCTGACGTAAATAACAAAGACGAATGTGAAGTGACGGCGCTGCACCTAGCCGCTCAGAAGAAATACGAAGGTATCGTAGAAATCCTTTTAGAATACGGTGCCGATGTCAAGATGGAAAATTTTATAGGCTGGACACCGCTTCATGACGCTGCGGAAAATGGAACAGAAGAATGTTGCAGGCTGCTACTCGAAAATGGAGCTGACGTGAATGTTCGAACCAGAACAGATTTCACAGCGCTGCATTTGGCCGCTGAAGCGGGACACGAAAATGTCGCACGGATGCTCTTAGCATATGGCGCCGATTTGGGCTTGAAAAATATACATAACGAGACACCGCTGCATTTGGCTGCGCGAAAAGGAAGAGAAGAAATTTGCAAGCTGCTACTCGAAAATAGAATTAACGTGAATGCTCTAACCGAAACAGGTTTCACAGCGCTGCATTTTGCCGCTGAAGCGGGACACGAAAATGTCGCACGAACGCTCTTAGCGTATGGCGCCGATTTGGACGTGAAAAATGTATATAACGAGACACCGCTGCATTTGGCTGCGCGAGAAGGAGGAGAAGAAGTTTGCAGGTTACTACTCAACAGCGGAGCTGACATACGTGCCGTAGATAACAATGGGCAAACAGTGCTGGCTGGCACTGCTTACGTACACGTCGTAAGAATTATTATTAAAATACAGGTTGCTAGCCTGTTCATGATGAACAAGGGAAACTTGGATGATCTTGGTATCAGTTTGAATATAAACGGACAAACTAAGTTTCACGATGAATGTAAGGAAGAGATGATGAGAATGAGAAGCACAAAAATTAACAATACTAATGTGACGTATTATGACGTCCTAACAAAACCCCTTGACCAGATAGCATCGTACGCGAGAAATGAAGCTATTGCTCAGGTTTTGAGACAGAAGAATCACCTGAAAGAATTTCCTGTGTACGGAAAAGACATAGACAATTGTTTTAGCAATGGTATGGTACGAAAGGAGATATTAAACGAGGGGCATAAACTTGTCTGCTGCCACATCGCTAAAACTCCTAATTTTCCATTGATCTGTAGCGAAATGATATTAAACTTCCTCAGTGACACGGATTTAATGAATTTGAAAATTGCTTGTACAAATGTATGTTCTAACATAACTGATGTAACAGAATAGGGGCGGGCAACATTTTAATACTTACCACTTACTATTTTTATTATTGTTCATTAACATTTTAATAGTAATAAATAGTCATTTCGTAATTTAGTTACGATATTTTTTATCCTTCCTTTCTATCCTCTACCTTCGTTTCGCAGCTGTTTTACGCAGTTCTCCATGGTAAAAATTATTTCTACTGACTATTAAGAATATTCTGCTTTCATCAGCTGTCTTTTTTCATCTTCCGACAAGTATCTAAGAAGTTAAACAATTGAATTTAGAGAAAATATTTGCTATTTGCTCACAATATAGTTAGCGTGGNATTTCGCAGATGTTTTACGCAGTTCTCCATGGTAAAAATTATTTCTACTGACTAAGAATATTCTGCTTTCATCAGCTGTCTTTTTTCATCTTCCGACAAGTATCTAAGAAATTAAACAGTTGAATTTAGAGAAAATATTTGCTATTTGCTCACAATATAGTTAGCGTGGAATATCAAGGGGCGCGGTAGCGTCCTGATAGCGGCCCGAAGACAAGTTTGTAACGTCAAAGGCGAGTAGAGCAGAGCTTTGACTGTGTACATACAAAGGAGCAGAGTAGAAGAGTGATCAATTTGAGGACGAGAGCCATCGAGAATCTGCCCCTCTACTTACTTACGCACACTATCGCACCGNCGAAGACAAGTTTGTAACGTCAAAGGCGAGTAGAGCAGAGCTTTGACTGTGTATATACAAAGGAGCAGAGTAGAAGAGTGATCAATTTGAGGACGAGAGCCATCGAGAATCTGCCCCTCTACTTACTTACGCACACTATCGCACCGTATCCGTCTGCTCCGAGTTCGGCTCCACTTCGGGTGACTTCGGATTAGTAGAGAGAGAAGGCGAAACATCAGTGACTTAATGACAGATTTCTTATGACAGTAACACATTGAACATGTGATATTACAGCGACAAAGATCTTTCCTGACAAATCTGTAATAAATACATTTTTATTGCTGCTTTAAATACGTATGATCTCTCCTGCTCATCGACTCTCTCGTCTGATTAAATATTAGGATATTTAGGTATGTGTAATGACAAATAAAATTGCATGTAAAAATTCTTTATGATTGACAAACATGCTTTGCTTTACAATCTCTTTTTTGTAGTGAATAAGCAATCCATGCAATTATAGGAATACATCATGGCTCCAATTGCTTATTTAACAAGAAAAGAAACAATATCCAGCTGTCATCGTTTACACAGGTATTATTTATTTATTATTATTTATCTGTGGATTATTATGAAACCTCTTATGTGTAATTCATTTATTTTCAGTGACAACTTGAGTATAGAGGAGAATAAAAATATATATGGAAAATGTAACAACTATTGGGGTCATGGTCATAATTATACAGGTGATTGTTACAAATTATTAATTATTAACATTAAAGAACTTTGGTTACATTTTACACCTTTTTTTAGTCGAAGTAACTGTACGTGGTCCTGTAGATCCTACAACAGGTATGGTTATGAATATATCAGATTTGAAAATATATATGAAGAAAATATTAATGGATCAGCTAGATCATAAAAATTTGGACAAAGATGTACCTTATTTTAAAAATGTCGTTTCTACTACCGAAAATGTAGCAATCTATGTTTTTAACGAATTAAAAGGACTTTTGCCAATTCCAGATCTTTTATATGAAGTAAAAATTTATGAAACCGATAACAATATTGTTATTTACAGAGGAGAAAAAGAAAGTTAATTTATGGAATCTTAAAATTTAGCATTTGTCCATTGTGTATCAGGCGTATGCGATTTCGTAACGNCATTTATTTTCAGTGACAACTTGAGTATAGAGGAGAATAAAAATATATATGGAAAATGTAACAACTATTGGGGTCATGGTCATAATTATACAGGTGATTGTTACAAATTATTAATTATTAACATTAAAGAACTTTGGTTACATTTTACACCTTTTTTTAGTCGAAGTAACTGTACGTGGTCCTGTAGATCCTACAACAGGTATGGTTATGAATATATCAGATTTGAAAATATATATGAAGAAAATATTAATGGATCAGCTAGATCATAAAAATTTGGACAAAGATGTACCTTATTTTAAAAATGTCGTTTCTACTACCGAAAATGTAGCAATCTATGTTTTTAACGAATTAAAAGGACTTTTGCCAATTCCAGATCTTTTATATGAAGTAAAAATTTATGAAACCGATAACAATATTGTTATTTACAGAGGAGAAAAAGAAAGTTAATTTATGGAACCTTAAAATTTAGCATTTGTCCATTGTGTATCAGGCGTATGCGATTTCGTAACGATGTATTTATACGATGAACTTCGTTATCTTTTCGGTTTATACTAAACATTCTTAATCTTAATACATTCCTAATCTTTTCCTATCGTTCAGATCCCTGACCTCGATCTCGATCTATAATTTTTTCTCTGCTTCCTAGTGACATATGACACTCGTCCTCATTCTCAATCCAATCTTGTTTATTGCTTTTTTTGTAAAGTGTGACTTGACCTCGCTCTTGTTTTTCCATGACCCGTTTCCAAAACGTGACAATTATTTTTATATACAAATTAATAAAGTAATTAATTTTTATATACAAACTAAAGTAATATTATTAATTATATTATATATTATAAAAAGAAATATAAGCCTTATTTGAATGGTGCTTGTCGGTTAAATAACTTTTTATAGATAAGGGATAATAATGTAATAAGCATACAAAATTTATTGATACAGATAATACAATATTGTGAGAAAAACATTAAATCACAATGTCAGATCGCTTTGATTGTTAGAATACACTACTATATTATTATAATGTAAATTTACATTTGTCAAGACAATAAACATTTTTACATCCTACTCTCAGTTATACTTCCGAAGATACTGGTATCCTACTAATTTATTAGTGACACGTATTTTTACAAAACATAACAACTGGAATCCTTCCGCAAAAAGGGGATTCGTGCTCTAAATAAAATAGATATATACATATATAAAAGTAGGGGGGTTTACTTTTCTTATAAAAATACTGCTATGAAATTAAATTTTTTAAGTAAATAATATTTACAGCACCTTGGCAAGTAAAGTTAACTTTGATGTTGAAAATGTTTGGAAAATTCCTTCTTGGAAGGAGTACATAAACCAGTCATATGTACTCAAAATTAACAATTCTTGTATAATAATAACTATCTCATTATAAAATCATAATTTTTACATTTACTTGCACTCTACAAATCTGTGATATTTTACTTACCTATAAGGGACAAAAGTGGCTGAAAAATATGCACTGTTAAGGCACTATTGTCATTAGCAAGAAACAAGTTACGTGAATCGCAGGATTTACAAATCTTCCAATCATAATTCCTGAAGAGATGCACAAGAATAGGAGGAAGTAACAAAAATGATTGCATTACTTAGCTGTGAATAAAAATGCACAATAAATCTTAAAATAAGTAAAATAAATAGTCTTTATTAAGTATGTAACATAGTATAAAGTATGTTTGCACTTAAATTCACATAAAGCATATTAAACAATTATATAATATATAACTTGTAATAAGTGTACATACTATACTTGCTAAATAATACATTATGACATTTTATGTTATCAAACTGATGTAAACTAAACTTTAACATATTTATAACAATGAATAAAAAATATCTTTTCGATCAAAGTGCGGTATTATTGTACTTCGATTCGTATTGCTAGTAAAACTGTCGTAACGATAGAAAATGCTATTAATATTTGTAATATTAGAACGTTATGCATCTCGTATCTTAAATTAAGAGTACCGAAATTAATATACTGTTTAATTAGTCGGTTTGATCCTACGTATTTTATAAAACATGTAAAAACATTTTTGTAAGATTTAATTTGCATATTATTAAGGCAAAACTTGAAACACTCAACTACGCTTGCTTGTTTTTATCGTCTCTTTCTCATATAGCACATATACAATTCTAGTAGCACATTATCCAGTAATCGAACGACAACCAACTGAAATTCCATAGACTAATTCCTGTAAACATAATCTCTCTCTAAATCTTTGTTACGACTGTATACTCTTCCGTTTTAAATAATATGTACTTAATCGTAAGTCTACAATAACGAATTATGCACAAAATATTATAGATGACGTTCGCAATATGTGATAAAAAATCAATTCTTTCTTCTAAACAGTTGTGAGTTTACAGTTTACATTTTGAGGTGGGACCTCGATTATTGGTGTGTTAGTAACTCTGTGTTCTAGTGTATACGTGTACATGTTTTACTTTACGCTTTACGCCTTTGCGACGCTAAAATAAGAGTTATTTCAACTCAATTACGAAAGTACAGACCTTAAAGTTTTGCGGATGAGTCATATTATAGTGGAATATGCACTACATAATGAAAAGAACGTAATTTAATGCTCTCCTTACTGCGTTGTAAACAAAGCTGACAAAGTTTAAGGTCTGTATTTTCGTAATTGACTTAAAATAACTCTTATTTCTCGCGTCACAAAGGCGTAAACCTCAAAGTTAAAACATGTATACATATACACTACAAACACACATAGTTACTAACACATCAATAATCGAGGTCCCACCTTAAGATAACGGTTTTCTTCCGAAAAAGATTTATCCGAAGAAAGATTTAACTTCTCCTTAGATTTAGATTTAAAAGTCTAACGTACGACACATCGTTTCGCATTATTAAAATATTTTCGTCAGTATCATCGACGTTCACGCACCAAATGCATCAATTTATTAAAATATTTGTGAATTTTTTATATATATACAAGCACATAAACGTTATATGTACATGTACGTATTTCAAGTTACTTCAGTAACTGTATTCTTCTAAGAGTCTATATTATNCCCTTAGATTTAGATTTAAAAGTCTAACGTACAACACATCGTTTCGCATTATTAAAATATTTTCGTCAGTATCATCGACGTTCATGCACCAAATGCATCAATTTATTAAAATATTTGTGAATTTTTTATATATATACAAGCACATAAACGTTATATGTACATGTACGTATTTCAAGTTACTTCAGTAACTGTATTCTTCTAAGAGTCTATATTACTTTATATCAGCTAAATTTTATTTTCCCGCAGGATTCACATTATTAGTACAAAACGAAATAATAAGTATACACAAATCACGCTATTACCGGTGCATACTCGAGTACATTTTATCATATAACTCCAATCGTTATACCGTCCCATTATTGACATATTATTTAATCAAATTCACGGAGTTCTTTTCGACGCGTTGAAGAAGTACTTTCTCGCGAGTTTAAGAAGAAAACGATTTTATCAAATTGTAATTTTATATAGTAAATTCATGTATCAAAGTGTGTTAAAGTGCATGGAGAGTTTTCCGTAGATTAGTCTAGACAGAGCAGTGTTAAGAAATAAGAAAAGAAATATTACCAGAAAATATAAATTGGATTAGACATTTTGCTCTTGTAAATGCTATTACAGTTAAGGGCATACAAAAGCAGTGCTTTCTCCGTAAAAAAAGAAGCGTGAAAAATACGTGAACACTTATAACAGTAACAGCTTATTACCATATTTTCATAGCTATATTTAACAACAGTTTGAAATATCAAACTTATTTCTATTTACATTGTATACAAGACTACAGAAATTAATAGTTCATTTATCGTGTATAAGACTACAGAAATTAACATTCAAAACTGTGTCTTCACATCATTCGGAGAAAGGTCAATTTTGTTGTCGTTCAGAATTGATTTTTAGTTCTCGTCTTTCATTCGTATCTCTTTTTGTTATGAATTAATTCTTTGTCGTATGGTAAGACGCGGTGACAAACATTTATAAAAAGCCATTTTCGTTTAATAACATTTGTTGATATGTCTTCAGCAAAAGTACTGTGAGGTAATAGACGAAAATTATAGTAAATACTTTTTTCGGATATTCTGTGATCCTTTCTTCTGAAAGATAACATAATCTGGAGACACAGTTGAAATTACTACGGATGACAGTAGAACTGTACGATTACACAAATTTCTTACGTGGCACTCACACAAGTAGTTTTTGTTATTTAATCAATATTGCAACGTGACTGCAATTTCTCATCGAAGAATATTATATCTATACTTAGCACGATTAGCACGAGAACGAGTCTATAAAATTGTGCTTATGTCAAGTTTATAGTTAGGAATTAATGCTGCATTTGAAAATTTAAAAATGTATGCAGTACACAATTCTTCTTACAATTCTATATTGATATAGCAGATATATGACCAAGAATTATGTGTTCGTTAATAGCTGTTATCCCTCTTGTATATGTATATATATATTTATATGACGACAAAAAAATATTGTTAATCACATAATTGTAAGTAAGAACGCATATTGGGTTTTAAGCTTCTACATGGTCTATTATTTTCTCTGTTCAACGTGATAAAAGTAATAATTTAATAACGATTCCACATGTGAAAGAAATGAAAGAAAGATAATGTGTTGGTGATTTCATGTGAAAAAATGTTGCGTGTATTTCATAATATAATACAATTTAACTGACAATGAGTGAAATAATCTAAATGATGTTTACTTTGACGTCAACCAATTATTACTGTAAAAATAGTACAACATAATCCGACGTAAACATTTTTTAATGAAAAAGATCAAGAAATAATGAATTTTTAAAAATCGAAGATTGACTCTTGATCATGTTTAATATTATTTTCCTGGCCAGCAGAAAAATAATGTAGTGAACTAACAAATCACATTATTTTTTTCTGCGAACATTAAACGTGTCGCGAGATGTGGAAGCACTCGTTTAGAATCGATTTGTGGAACGAATACGTTTTATCAGAAACTTATAACCCAACGTTACAAATGGTAAAACGTAAAGTAACTACCTTGAAAAAGCTGCAGTAACAGCTGGTAGATCTACTTGATCTTCGTTGATAGTAATAAAAGCAATAATTGTTCGAGTCGGATATTGGAGATCAACAAGAAGTTTTTATCTTCCGCCGAGATGCTCCAATGCCATTGAGAATATCGGTTNGTATATTTATATGATGACAAAAAAATATTGTTAATCACATTGTAATTGTAAGTAAGAATGCATATTGGGTTTTAAGCTTCTACATGGTCTATTATTTTCTCTCTTCAACGTGATAAAAGTAATAATTTAATAACGATTCCACATGTGAAAGAAATGAAAGAAAGATAATGTGTTGGTGATTTCATGTGAAAAAATTTTGCGTGTATTTCATAATATAATACAATTTAACTGACAATGAGTGAAATGATCTAAATGATATTTACTTTGACGTCAACCAATTATTACTGTAAAAATAGTACAACATAATCCGACGTAAGCATTTTTTAATGAAAAAGATCAAGAAATAATGAATTTTTAAAAATCGAATCTCTTGATCATGTTTAATATTATTTTTCTGGCCAGCAGAAAAATAATGTAGTGAACTAACAAATCAAATCATATTTTTCTGCGAACATTAAACGTGTCGCGAGACGTGGAAGCACTCGTTTAGAATCGATTTGTGGAACGAATACGTTTTATCAGAAACTTATAACCCAACGTTACAAATGGTAAAACGTAAAGTAACTACCTTGAAAAAGCTGCAGTAACAGCTGGTAGATCTACTTGATCTTCGTTGATAGTAATAAAAGCAATAATTGTTCGAGTCGGATATTGGAGATCAACAAGAAGTTTTTATCTTCCGCCGAGATGCTCCAATGCCATTGAGAATATCGGTTAGTCATCTGATAAGTGCAGGTTTATAACTTTTGGTCGTACGGACACTGCAAGTCACAGAAAGAAACAGGAGCGGTTTGTTAGCAATCTGAAGTGCTACTCGAGGTTTAAGCTTCAATTTCAATTCGTTTAGCTTCAAATAATGAACGATAATTGCATTTATCAAAATATATCAGTCGAAATTCATATTTCTATAATGATATATCTACTGCTTTTGAATACGTTTAGAATCAATTTAATAAATAACTTTTATGTACAAATATCTAATTTTGTCTCATTAAAAATTGTTTCTTCGAAACATAAATAACGTATTCTTACTAATATATACATTCAACGTCTAACAGTGACAAGATGTTTAAGCTGCATGCAAATTAATGCTGATGAATCTTTTAGATGAATCATTTATGATATATGGATTGATTTTCGATAAAAATAATATATATATATATATATATATATATATGTATATGTATATATATATATTATATATACAAAATGTCAAAAATCCACAACAGGTATGACTGATATTGATATATACACATACATATAGAAAATTGACAAAATTGCATCAAACAAAAGATAGGGGAGCTGTTACATATACGTAGACGTTTCAACAAAAAAAAAAAAAAAAAATACAAGCTTACTTTCCCACAATGCAAAAAACTCATTTAACAAGTGCAAGCAATGAACTTTTTTCTCCATGACCGAATCTGTCCAACTGTTACTTAATAAAATTTGATTTGTAACAGTTATGAAGACTTACTGTCTTAGAGTATGATAGCGATTTACTCGATCCGCAGACCTGAGGATCATGTTCATGCCTCGTTGTGGTTGAGCTACCGATTTATTTGCAGACGAATTCGTGGTATGGGTTTTCGCGATGCAAGAGGTTCTTATACTCGCCCTTGTCACTGGTTTCGTTACAGACATTGAAGTAACAGGATTACTAGTAGATGTATTGTTGTTGTTGATATTATGGATTTGCGCTGTTGGTTTAGTAGACTTAACATTGCTGACCAGCCAGCTGTTTCTACAAGTTTTAGTATAGATCGTGATTTTGCGTATCTCTCCTTCTTTTTTAATTTTCGCAACGTGCAACATTTAAAACGCCAATTCAATTAATGAAGCAGAGAAAATGATTCTAAAGAAAAGGAAAGAGAAAGACAGTCGTCGTTAGTCCACTAACCTTTTTGAAATAGTTGTCGTAGTAGATCTAGGTAGAAGAATTTTCCTCCGCATTGTAGGATCTTTTTCTTTGTTTGCAGTTAAAGTATTGACCGTATTCTTCTGACCCTTTGTTGATAATATTGGCGCTATGTAACGACTAGAAGAATAACGTTTCCACTGATTATTCGAATCCATCATTGATAATAAGTTAAATTGTGCTATGATATTTACTGTACAACCGTCGTCGATGGTCCAGTTGTCGTATTAGAAGAGACATGATTGGTTGGTGAACGTTTTCTTTGAGCTTTGATGAGGTTCAATTTATCACCTTGAGTTAAAGGTGTATGCTTCGTCATACTAGTGCTTGCAGCA
Organism: Ceratina japonica; assembly: GCA_019453355.1. Lineage (NCBI taxonomy): Eukaryota > Metazoa > Arthropoda > Insecta > Hymenoptera > Apidae > Ceratina > Ceratina japonica. The sequence continues at coordinate 14,434 of SMSR01012669.1, forward strand.
GGAGCTTGATCGTCCAAGGTAATTCCATCCACCCGATGCACTGTTCCCAAAACATTGTCTTGTTCCATACAAGAATTTTTCAAACTGGACAAGAAAGACGGTTTAGATCTACCAATTATTGAATATATTCCATATTCATGTACAATATTTCCATCTTTGGATCGCAGTGGCTCTTTTATTAAGGAATGAAGATATGCTTCTTTTCTGAAATGTAACATTTGCAATGTTCGAGTATTAACGTTTTATTCTTATATAAAAATAAGAATCGTAGCAGCGATGCACACTTTTCCAACCACTCCTGTTGATGTCCAATCACCGAACCAGGCCTACATATTCGTATCCACGCGATTGTTTCATGAGCCGTCAGATGATAATGTTTCATGATATAACAGCCTATCAGTGAGCCTGTCCTACCAAGACCTGCTCTACAGTGTACAGCAATTGCTCCCTTAGCACTTTCTGCTATCTTTAGAAACTGTTGCATAATCGAGTCGGTAGGGGTTGAACCGTCAACAAAAAACAGGTGTTTGTGATCAAATCCCGCATCCGTGAACGTCGATGCATCATACATCTTCTTATTCAGGCGTACGATTGTAGATACATTGTTGTAACGAAAATACGTAAAATATGATTCTGGTGCATGAAATGGGTATCCTGGAAGTTAAAGTAAGATAAGTATGTTGATACACAGCAAAATAGAAAATGATAATTGAGTTCAGCTTACCATTTTCAACTTTATATTTGGCATAAGGGCCACAAAATGCCAAAAATTTGCCAGGGACGATCCAATTCAAATCCCCGTTTTCCACTTTCTCAAAATATTCATATTCTTTAACGCAAAAGTCTTGAAAATTAAAAAAACCAAGTCTGTGGCACTTATATATGGCACTGAGGCATTCGCTCAAAGAGATTTCATACCATGGTGAACAAATGGAAGCGTCTCTAAACATAATAAATGGTGGACTATCGGGACTGCTGGTTAAACAATTGTAGGCTTCTTCTGCCGTATATTTACAATATAATATCTAGAAGAAGACGATCTGGTTAATCTTTTATAACTGTATCGTGTACTTGTTCGTACAACTAAAACATACAGCATAGCTTCCTATGAGAAATGCAGCGTTAACTCTCTTTGCTGGATTCATAGATGTATAATGCACGATTCTCCTTTTCCTTAAGGTCAACGTTTTAAGTTTCTTATTAACCTTTTGACAATAATGATATAACATAGCAAGATTTAGTGGACCGAAGTCATCATAAAAATTTTGATAGGTCAATTCGTCGTCTATACTGAAATAATGAGTGTTCAAAGTGCTCTTTGGCTTTGTTGTCGTCCTTAACGTTGCAAAATATAATCGATCTGTAATATGGACAGAAATAATATTCGCATTTTGAAATTACTCAAGCCAAACTATAGTTTATCTTGGTTAAAGAATTATTTTTACCTTTTATAAACTCTGATGTACAAACCAATATATCTTTCACATTCTCCATTTTTTATTGTTTATTGTTATACGATACTGTGAACACCAGCTAAGCAATCCTGTCATCGGTGTACAACCGATACTAATAAAAAGAGTACAATTGAATTAACACACTCGGAGATCATAAATATAAACAGACAGAAGGTTAGACGTGGGTGTAGTAAAGATTAACTAGATCCATCTACCTACACACGGTAGTTACATTTCTAAGGAATATCCAATAAATAACGAATTCATAATTAGAATTGCACATACGATAGCTACGGTACGCGCTACTGCGAGGACTCACTGGCTTACCTACACGACCGACACGACCGTTACAAGATTCAAACTTGGTCAATCAATAGTTGGCGATGGCCGATAAGTTACGGTGTGGATAGAGCCCTTCCGGTTATATTTTATATGCATTTATAAATATAGATTACTTCATACTTAATATTAGTGGTGATCGTGCGTTAGTCGAGCAATGTTATTTTATAAAATATCAACGCGACAGTTACTTTGTTACATACATTGAAACATCGCTATTCATTACAACAGCGGAAAACAGTTTTTAAATGTGCTGCCATGTTGATTTTGTCTGCATTTGTCTGTAAGTCGTAATAACATTAAACTGCAATTACGAGACGCGAATTGAATATTCAGGAAGTGAAGGAAGGATACTGTAATTAGTAATATTAACGATCAATTCTGGAAATTAAATATAATTAATTATAGTACGACTGTAACACGATTACGTTTCAATGAATTACACTATTTTTATTTGGATTGACATTACTATAGGTAAAGTACATACATATCCTATAGTAAAGTTTTTAAAATGCAAATACTGCAATTCTAAAAAAATACTCTGTTCTCGCCCTCATCTGTTTAAAAATTGTAATATGGTTTCCGAGTAAACTGGTGCATAATACAACTATTATATGTTGATTAAATATTTATTATATATTATGCATTAATTAAAATTTTCATGTCTCACAGCTTCGAGGACTTTCAAGAGATCGTGGAGCTTTGAAAATTCTTCTACCATTTATTTCATACAAGCGGAAGGAGAAGAACATTATCAAACCACGTTTTACAAAGAAATACTTACGATAAGTGAGCCATATATTCTTATGACTCACTGTTTAATTTTCTAGCGTGTTTTTATTTTTTGCTTTTATATATACTGCTATTGGAAGCGAGCGTCAGCGAGAACTTTACGATAATGAATTAACTTTCGAGCCATCTATTGACAGATTATTAAATTATATGTAGTCCTAACTTCATGGTCTTCATGTCGTACGAAAACAATTTTTGAGGTTATAGTTATATATACCGCACGGTGCGCCTTCTTGACAGTTTTGCCGAGTTTCGCTTCCGTGATTTTGTGAACGAGAAGACGGTATACGACAATGTACGTACAAAATAAAAATATGATTTATATAAACAAGAATATTTTCTTCTTGTGTCCTTCATAACTTTATTCCATTTGATCACTTTGTGTCTACATTATCGAGTTAGTAAACATTTTGAATAACCATAACCTTAAATTAAAATGCTTCAATATAGGAAAGATAAAAGTCTATCAAAGTTGGACAGTATGGCAGATGTACGAGATATATTGGAAATTGAGGTGCCGACTACTAGCGAACTTACCAAAGAGTCAATTATGGGCACTGACAAAAAGAAACAAAAGAAGTATGAATACAAAGTACCAAAAAGGCCAGAAGGAATGCATCGCGAAGTGTTCGCATTGTTGTGTAAGGATAACACTGATGTGCCACCACTGTTTCCAACTGATACTGCGAAGGGATACAAACAAGTCAGAGCTAAACTTGGTATGAAAAAAGTTAGGCCATGGAAATGGACACCGTTCACTAATCCTGCTAGAACGGACGGAGCAGTTTTTCATCATTGGCGGCGAGTCGCAGACGCTGGAAAGGAATATCCTTTTGCTAAATTTAACAAAAAGGTTCCGATTCCTTCGTATACCAATGCAGAATATGTTCAGCATTTGGTTACAAATGGTTGGACAATGGCAGAAACTGATCATTTATTTGATTTATGTAGAAGGTTTGATCTAAGGTTCATCATAATCAAAGACAGATGGGATTGTACAAAGTTTCTGGCAAGATCTGTAGAAGAATTGAAGGAAAGGCAAGTATATAGTGTATAATTCCTTATTTCTATTTGTAAATTTTATCTGATGTTTAGGTATTATCAAGTGTGTGCAGCTTTGACAAAGGCAAAATCTCACAATGACAAGGTTTACGTATTTGATGGTGAACATGAAAAACGTAGGAAAGAACAGCTTAAAAAATTATTTGAGAGGACACCAGAGCAAGTGGAAGAGGAGCAAATGTTACTAGCTGAATTAAGAAAAATCGAACAGAGGAAGAAGGAACGAGATAGGAAGACACAAGATTTGCAGAAATTAATAACTGCTGCTGATCATCAAGCTGATCCGAGGAAAAATGAACGGAAACCTGCTAAGAAAAGTGGCGCTGCTGCTAGAAATAGACCAAATAAAACTGATACGTCGCATGTAAATAATAGTAGCAGTATCTCTGTCATTTTACAGTTAAGTTGTTATAGTAAACTAAAACAAACTGTACTTTCAGACTGTAGAATCTGCTGGGATCAAGTTCCCAGATTTCAAGAACAGTGGTGTTTCACTCCGATCTCAGCGAATAAAGTTACCGAGCAGTTTAGGACAAAAGAAAATGAAGGGTATCGAACAAATGCTCAACGAACTTAGAATAGGTATTTTTCATATCTGCTTTGTATTTTATTTGATTTCTATTAGGACGTGATACGAACGCAATCTTGTTACAGAGTTGAATCCACCACCTACCGAACAAATATGCCAACAATTTAATGAATTAAGAAGCGACATAGTTTTACATTATGAACTTCGAAGCGCGTTATCGACGTGCGACTACGAATTGCAATCGTTGAGGCATCAATATGAAGCTTTAGCTCCCGGAAAGGTATGTATTCTAAATAGAGAAAATCTTCAATTTCCCTGGTAAACAATGTTAATTAACGTTCTGTTTCCAGACGTTAACTATACCGTCCGCCTTGTTACCGAAAACAGAGCCAGAAGTTAAAGCGGATATAATAGACGTAGTGGGATCGCCCAGCATGCCGTCAGTTACTCACTGATGTTTGGAATAAATTAGGCTGACGAAACTTGTAAATACTTTTCTGTATTTAATGGTTCCCTTCCCTCTATATATATATATATATATAATTTTCTACTTTATTATAAAGATAAAGATTAAAAATTATTTAAAGAACTTTAAATTGGTCTATTACATTACTTTCCATTTGCCATAAAACTCCAACGCGTAGGAATACGAAATAACTCGAACACGTGCGAATTACTTACATACCTGTGTATTTTATATTGTCGACAAAAAGTAACAATGTACGGTCAAACCGTACAATTTATCTACAACAATCTACAGTAGATTACAATATGTTGTTTTAATGTCTTGTTTCTGGTTGAGGATTAGGGAGAGGCAGGAATATTAGAATAACGGGAACTGTTTTTACTTGTTTTTTTTTTTTTTTTATTTCGTAAGGAAGAGGGAAATCGGGTTAAAAGTGTGGTGGATGGTCGATGCAGGCCTTTCTTCGTTCGTGCTCCGTTAATCGCAATACAGCTGACTGGTTTTATTTTTATTTTTCATTCCTTCTTTATTCTATATATTAAATGTATTTAGTAGCTCTAGCCGTACTTGGTACGGTGCAATGCATATATGTATCCTGCTCCTTTTTAATGATCGATAATCCACCGCCCGACTTTACTGCCTGCGCCGTGCCGTGAGGACTCTCGGTCGAACTCAAGTGTAAGGAAAAACCGGGCACAACGTCGCGATGGCTGGCATCGTTGACCCGCATATCCGATCCATTGTTCGCGAATCGTGCATCCTCTCGTCAATTTCTTTTTCTCACACACACACACTCCTTCTTTCTCTCTTTCTTACGTGCTGACGATTCGATCGCTGTCGTTCTGATAACACAACACTTTTTCTTTTTCGACCGATACATCATACATTTTTACAAAAGTAACATTTTACTTTTTTACTCGGTCGTTCAGTAGTGGTGAAATGACGAAGAAGGGTGGTTTCAATTTTAAAGCCTTTTGAACGCGCAGAGGCGCGACTTTCCTATACTAGCGTCCACGAGAGTCGAGTACCGTTTCGCGCAGCTTGAAAGGTGGTGGGGATCGCAGCGAACGTCTCAGGCCTCGTGGATAGGGCCCACCGTGATAGGGCCTCAGTAAATATAGATAAACAAGAAAAGAGTACTGAAGAGCAAGAGAATGGGCTTGCATTGGGAAATGGTAAATTGGAAGGGGATGCGCAGAACGATCGAAAATTGAACTGTGCGCAGTAATGGACTTTTGTGGACGCTAAAACTTCGAGCATAAATACAACGAAACACACGCAAAGGATGTCGAAAATCGGTCCATGTTTAAAATTGAAAACATGCAAAGAACGATGCGATGGTTCCATCTTACTGTAAGAATTTGTTTACTCTACAAAGGGATGAGAAACGATCGAACGCGTCAGCTCGTTCCAGCGATATCTTCGATCGCATTTTCATTTCATTCAGGCAACGTGATCGATCTTTACGGACATCNTATCCTGCTCCTTTTTAATGATCGATAATCCACCGCCCGACTTTACTGCCTGCGCCGTGCCGTGAGGACTTTCGGTCGAACTCAAGTGTAAGGAAAAACCGGGCACAACGTCGCGATGGCTGGCATCGTTGACCCGCATATCCGATCCATTGTTCGCGAATCGTGCATCCTCTCGTCAATTTCTTTTTCTCACACATACATACTCCTTCTTTCTCTCTTTCTTACGTGCTGACGATTCGATCGCTGTCGTTCTGATAACACAACACTTTTTCTTTTTCGACCGATACATCATACGTACCACTCTTCTTACCAATATTTAATTAATACAGAGATATCCTGTAGCGAGACGATTTATTAGATTGCGTCTGCAAATTAATTTTTATTCGATACAGACGCTGTAAATTTTATTACTAGAATGTTTATGCAATTAAAATTTGGGAACAGAATACCACGTAATTGAACTTGCAACAAATCCACAGAAAATGTTACTTTTTTAATCGGTCGTTCAGTAGTGGTGAAATGACGAAGAAGGGTGGTTTCAATTTTAAAGCCTTTTGAGCGCGCAGAGGCGCGACTTTCCTATACTAGCGTCCACGAGAGTCGAGTACCGTTTCGCGCAGCTTGAAAGGTGGTGGGGATCGCAGCAAACTTCTCAGGCCTCATGGATAGGGCCCACCGTGATAGGGCCTCAGTAAATATAGATAAACAAGAGTACTGAAGAGCAAGAGAATGGGCTTGCATTGGGAAATGGTAAATTGGAAGGGGATGCGCAGAACGATCGAAAATTGAACTGTGCGCAGTAATGGATTCTCGTGGACGCTAAAACTTCGAGCATAAATACAACGAAACACACGCAATGGATGTCGAAAATCGNCATTTCTCTCATGAACGATCGAGATGAACTCGTACGAAACAAATGTCCGAAACTCGATGGATCGTCTTTCTTCGTTTCGTTCACTCGGCCTGACCTGCGTCTGGCGCGGGTTCGTATCGCCCCTTCTCGATCAACCGTGGTATCCGTTTGGTTACGCGCGTATTCACTATGTTTCGAGTTTTTATACGAATGATAATATCCGTATTCCCCCTGTACCGTTCGCCGGAGTCGATTCGGATTATGGGACTGTACGCTGCTATTTACGTATGTACGTGCTATGATAACAAATGTTTTATCGTGAAGGTTTATAATAATCGAAGCTACGCAGAATAATCTCTCGTTTATACACGCATTCTTTATCTCTTAATCTCCACGGCGTAGTGCTAAAAACGCTAAATTGCATAAACCGTCGTTTTTCCAGTTTCATCTTTTTTTTCTTCTGATTTTCCGTGTCTGTGTATCTGTTTTTATGCATGCANATGTAACATGAGAAATCTTATTCGTTAAAGACATTCCCTACACAACACGGCTACGGTAATGCGTCATGGATATGTGCGCAAGTGCGTGTGAAGGAGAATAGAGAGGGAAAGACAGAAAGAGACCGATCGAAAGAGAGAGTGAGAGAGAGAGAGAGAGAGAGAGAGA
>SMSR01012669.1:22082-39932 GCA_019453355.1 Ceratina japonica
AACGATGCGATGGTTCCATCTTACTGTAAGAATTTGTTTACTCTACAAAGGGATGAGAAACGATCGAACGCGTCAGCTCGTTCCAGCGATATCTTCGATCGCATTTTCATTTCATTCAGGCAACGTGATCGATCTTTACGGACATCGCAACGAGAAAAGCACGACCGTTGGTTAGGTTAGGTAAAAAGTAGTCGAGCCACGAATTAAAGGAACAATGCGGCTTCGTACACGCGTAAATACGTGTCTATATGTATATACATAATACATACTGCTATACATACATGCTATACATATATACACATATGTAACTGTAGCAATAAATATTTAATAATCATAATAATTGTAGCGATAATAATAATAATAACGATAACAGTACTAATTAGTACGGGCAACCTGTAATTTACAGAGTGTACAACGCATATATAGTATTCTCGCTTGTTAGTCGTATATTCACGCCTTCCATTCTTTTCACGCTCCTCCGCTCTCTTTCATCCGATCTTTCTCTTACTTTTTACATAACGCGAAACCGTCCACAGAAGGGTATTGATTCGACAATGTTCGAGCGATCCTGCAACTGACCAGAGAAGAAATTTGTTTCGTTTATTTTATATATTTTTTTTAAAGTTATTTTTATAATTTAAGTTACTCTTGTTGTTTCGTTATTTTTTTGGTTGTTTCTTATAACGTGTAACATGAGAAATCTTATTCGTTAAAGACATTCCCTACACAACACGGCTACGGTAATGCGTCATGGATATGTGCGCAAGTGCGTGTGAAGGAGAGTAGAGAGGGAGAGACAGAAAGAGACCGATCGAAAGAGAGAGTGAGAGAGAGAGAGAGAGAGAGAGAGATGGTCAGGGAATGTACGAAGGAACTGAAGAGGTTTTGAAGAAGGCGAGACCAGAAGTAGAATCTGATTTATGAGTTATGAGACTGAGAAGTCAGGCCTGAGGAAGAGAGGTTGCAAAGAAGACGCTGGTTTAAGGATGTTCGATTCCGATTCGTTTCTTTGAAAAATCGATTCTTTTGGTTACCGTCGTTTTTGACGTAAGAATCGACAATCGATTTTTTTCCACCGAGGAATTAATTGTCCTTATTGAAATTACGAGGCTTAGAGCATATATTAGTATGGCAATTAAATGACAAATGATGACTGAAATAGATGACAAGATATTTGTTTTCTTGAACATAATGTTCTTCAATAATCTCTATTCATATGTCCAACATCAAAGAAAAAATAACGAATTTATTTATTCATTTGCACTGTTTCTCTAAAACAATCGATTCTACGAGAAAATATGAGAAGAAATTCTGCAAAAAAAGGATCGAAATCAATCGATTCAATCGTGTCGAGTTTTTGTAAGAATCGATTCTCGGATTCCGATTCAGGATCGATTCGAGAATCAATTCTTTGCGGAGAATCGAACATCCTTACGCGGGTCNGTGAGAAGAAATTCTGCAAAAAAGGATCGAAATCAATCGATTCAATCGTGTCGAGTTTTTGTAAGAATCGATTCTCGGATTCCGATTCAGGATCGATTCGAGAATCAATTCTTTGCGGAGAATCGAACATCCTTACGCGGGTCACTTCTTTGGTTGAGTTCGGGGGGTGGATTCGAGGCTGAATTCGAGTGTCCGCACGTACGCGCGCGTACGCACGTGCGCACATAGGCACACGTTTTTTTTTATAATCGTTTTTTCTCTTTAATGTTTATACGTATAGATTCCTGTATTATAATGTCTATCGATTCTCCTTTATTTCTTTCTGTTGTTGTTGCATTTGAAGTCGACTAGCTTTCTCGATTATGTATATGTATATTATATATGTATATATATATACACATAAGTATATGTACAGTACATATATATGTGGATATATATATATAGTTGCTGTTATGTAATAACAACATGTACGCTCGCCAAGTGCACCCACTTTTCTCCTCTCTCTCTCTCTCTCTCTCTCTCTCTCTCTCCCTCGCTCTCTTTTTCTCTCATCTTCGTCCACACGCTTTATTTTCTCCCGCTACTAATTCCATTTTCGTCTTGTTCTCCTCAACGCATACACTCGTTCTCTCGTTCATTCGCTTTCGCATGCCTATTAATGTTTCTACCTATATTGTATATAACTACAATGCTATGGTAGACAACAACGAGTAATATTATCCTAAACTTTTGTTTCATCTGCTTTCTCTACGTCGTATTCGTATATGCCGTAAAAATGTTGTATATAATGATATTAATATATTGTTTACATACTCAGATTTTATTGCGCGCAGCGTCGATCGCGTTGACGCCGTTACGCGATCGGTCGTTCATCGATCAGCCGAGATCACGTCTCCTCCTCTGCACCCTTTTCTCGTCGACGAAACACCTTTACCCGATACGAGAACGATTCGCGCCGTTACAAATTTAATTTGAAAGCTCTATTTTATAGGATCGACGAGACAAAGCGCGCGAAAGAGGACACCGTAATTTTATTAATGCTAGACGCTCGTTCGATATCGGCTCCAACGCGACGACGTTTTCTCTTTAACACCTCGCTGTTATACGTTCATTTATGTTTTATCCTTTGTTTTTTTTTCTCTCTTTTTCACGGAGCTCTCTCGCACTGTGCTCGTTTCTTAATTTTTTTTCTTCTTCTCCTTTTAACTCCTCCTTGTTAAACGTTTAAACTCGTATGATTTTTCCACTAGTTTATATAAGCCGAAACTTCTCTAAGTTTAACATCCTGCGTGATGTGTAAATAACGTGGTCGTTGGTGCAACATTTGTCTTTGTTCCTGTTGAGTGTCGACGCGCCCCCGTTCGACCGTTCGAAACAGAGAGGGGCGTCGAGTACGAAATTACCACCGTAACAATGAGACGAACGGAAAGCATGGTCGTCTATCGAGAGCATCGATTTGTCGTTTATATAATATTTCGACGAGGTTATCACAAAAATCGTCAAATCGAACGCTTATCGAGACCTCGTTGTTTCTCGATCAAATTGCACGTGCACGCTGCAATCCGTAGTAAAATTTATAATATTTATATTCCATACGTCTTATGTATATGTATACGTATATATACACGAACTAGGCTGACTTCATCTAATCGCATGTACCCTAAATATCCGCGAGAAACAGAATCGACCCTTGCGCATTCCAATTTTAAATCTGCCACCCATTCGCCCTCGACTTCGCGAACGTCTCACATAGTTTATCGACGCTCGAATGCCTAACGACAATAATGCCGCGTTAATAGAAATTCTCCTCGTGCCGCACGTCTCGAGCCGTCGAAGATACGATAATTTCGTACAAAATGGTTTGCCCGTCGCACCTCAACTTAAAAACAGAAGCGAATTGTTGATCTATGATCTATGTCACAGGCATGGGCAAAGGTGTCGGGAGCCTGAGTTAAGGCCGATTCCTACTATCCGGCAAGTTGTCGGACTATTTAGTCGATAGTATGAAAAATAGCATATGATACTGTATGATAGTGTCATGATAGTATATGATAGTATGTGATAGTGTATGATACTATGTAATAGTGTATGATAGTGCATGATAGTGAATGAGCCACCTGAAGTTGATTGATAAAGAAAAGAAACCAGTCGACTAAAAGTATCGCAATTTAGTTGATGAATAAAAAAAATCAGTCGACTAAAAGTATCGCAATTTAGTTGATAAATAAAAAAAATCAGTTGACTAAAAGTATCGCTGGTTACTATCGATTGAATCGATAGTTTTTGTCATCCGGCAATTTGCCAGATAGTAGGAGTCGACCTTTACAGTGACTATTGCGTGAGGTCGGGGAGAGCTATTAGAGTTGGGTGAAACGAGTTGGCCATGCCTGATCTATGAGACCGGGGAAGGATGGAAAGTCGTGTGACGATAAAAATGATAGAAATCATAAAGGGGAACGCACGTAATTTGCAACGCGGACGGTCGAGGGTGGCTAAAGAGTTAAAAGAGGAACGACAATGACACATATTCGTACGCACGAGCGAAAGAAGGCGTTACCGTAATAAAATCGTCCTATCCTCGGACTCTCATTCCCGACGTATACAACGTTAGAACCTGTACGTATTTATATGAACTCGTATGTATATAATCGTGTAGATAATACGTTATGTATATATTTATATATAGCAGTTTAATTATTTATAATACTCCTATATCCATTCTTCATTTAAGCTTCGTCGACAAACCCAGGATTTCCATTACTCTTTGTTCATTCTCTCGCCTGGCATTTCATAAAATCCAAATTTCTCTTATAATTTAGTAACGTATCGTATCTATTGCGTGTTCTACTTCTGCGGCGATGGACGGGGGTAAAACCCTATGTAATGCGACGAATTCAACAACGACAATCATAAAATATATAATATATGTGTATATATATATTGTATATATATTTATATATATGTAGTATATATATATACGTGAAAAAAAATAACCGGAACAAACGAGACCACACGTGAATATATATATATATTTATACGTATGTATATATTCTATTGTGTGAGAATTGCGAGCGCACGCGCGTGCGCGCGTACGTCTTTGCCTTATTCGAATCAGCGAGTAGCATCATCTCGCTGTTTGTTCAATTTTGGTTGTTACAGTAGTTGTCGATTTAGCTGTCGTGTTGCCTCAACTAATCGTAAGAAACGATAACGTGATAAGACCGCGGATCGATATTTAATAATTCTCGTGGCGTCGCTGTTACGCGATGCACACGTGCTGATCAGTTCCACGCGCGCGCACACACATATCTTATAAATTAAGTACGTTATTTATTATTTAGTGCGGTGTGCGTGTGTAGATGTGTGCGCGCGAGCGCGCGCGCGCTCCTCCTTGTTGCCCCAACGTTTACGATCCGAAAACAATATAGTATATATATATAATATATATATAATATATGTATACCTATGTATAATACGCAGTTTTAATAATAATAAAATTTTTAATCATATAGAAACTTTGTAACGTTTTTTAATCAACTCGTATTCATAATATTTTTTTTTATATTCTTTAATTCCTCCTAAGTATCTTACGTCTTTAAATATCTAGTAATACCGCTAAGTAATCAATTACTTTATTAAATCGTTTTACTGTCTGTCTCTTTGATATGTGCGTTCGCGCCTCGTCATTGCCAAGAGAATACGTGTATTTGTTCTTTATCATTTTAACGGAAATTCCATTGTCGCCATTGGTCTTCTTCCTCCTTTCCCATATCTTCCTCCATATTCAGTCATACATACTATTATGTACATTTAAGCTCTCAGGCACACAATTCTTTCTAATAAAGATCAAAGAATGTGACAATTATTAGAATGGCCGGATAAGAAATAAGTATTCCCAGTGCGAGCAATCGGTTGACAGGGAGAATAAACGTTAGTTTTATTATTATAACAGATGACTCAACAATTTTTACATCCGTTCGTGATTTTACTTCGAACGTCGCTCGACGTATCACGCGTAATTCGATCCGCGCTCGATACTCAGAGAAATAAAATTTTCCGTATCTTTTCAGTTGTGAAAGAATGAAGAATATATACAAATTTTATGCAACTGATATTTACGCAGAATTATGAGACACGCGGCTGTTACGCAATAAAGAAGACTAAAGATGGACACAGGCTAGAGCTTTCGGTTATGGTGAGCGTCCAGGTAAACGTTACATTACGAACGAATGCTACTTATAATGTGAGGAGTGTTCGGTTCGCGAAATTTCTCTTTTTCTCTCTCACTATTGTCTTGGTACCGCGCCTTGAGAAAAACAAGACTACGAAAAGAAGAAAAGAAAAGTGATCGCCGTCCGTAGGCGTCAGCCACGAATGACTGTCGCGGCCGCGAATGAAAAGTTTAGCGCCAATCACGCTCGAGATTTCTATAAATGCAACCACTCTTGTGGAAAACTTAGCTTGGGACAGTGAAGTTTAGCCACCTCCTGCGTTTGTGTGCGTCCCCTAGTGAGGGACACATTGAAATTTCGATATATAATACATACATATTGAAATCATATTTATTGAAATATCAATGTGTCTCGCTAGGAAACGTACACATACGCAGGGGCAGGATAAACTTCACTGTCCCAAGCCGTACCACGCATGTATAATCGCGGCCAACTCCTCCGCATCGAAAGGGTTAAACGTTAAACCAATGACTGAACACAATTCGTAATAGTATTTCCGTCAAAATATCGTACATGTACCAACTCGAATGATCGTTCTGCCACACACGTATTTTTTTCGTATTTTCTTCTTTTTTTGTTTGAATATATATATACATATATATATATAAAAATGATACTCTCTTTTGTGAATCCCTAAATGTTAACAACGAGCATTTCGTCGCGTCGAGCTTCCGACGATCGTATTCGTAACTCGATGTCCCCTTTCGACTCTCAACGATGACGTTTATCCTAGATCGTATTATAAAGTACAAATAACGAGAGCGATAGTATCATCGAGCTTCGAGCATCTCTCTCGACTGATCTTCTCCTTGTCATATACGAATCCCCGTTCGTTCGTTTTCTCGCTTCCCCCGGGGGTGCGAACATTCTCACCGTTGCATTTTTTAACACCGAATGATTATGCAAATTTTATATTAGCAATAAAGAAATATGAATCTCTCTGTTTTACGTCCTAAACATCGTAACACCCGTATCGTGGTATCTATCACAGTGTACAACTGAAAACACGAACACTCGCTATCGTTTACTATCCGTTTACTTTGAGGCTCGAAGGACAGCCGACTCTAATACTAGCCATTCTGAGAGACTTGGCACCATTGTTAATGGCGGAATCGGGAGTCCTGTTTTCATCAATGACAAAACTGTACTCGCGATTATAGTTAACGTTTTCTTTAGTATATATGTTAATTTGTAGTATTCGTAATCAATTATGTATAAGAAATATATAAAGATGATAAATATAGCAAGTACAAGTGATATAAGTGTCTCGGATATTTATAAATATGTTAGTCATTTTGTGGACTCTCGGGACAGTTTTCTGTTGTGATTGATTATACTTGAAATAGATACGGTGTTTTCAGAAAAATATGAATATGGGGGTTGATAAAACAATCTGTAAATTAAATAGCAATCACTATAAATGAATATAAATAAATAAATCTTCCCTTATTTGTTGTATTTATTTCATTATTTTTGTTTGGATATTATGTATATGTATTTTCCTTGGAGGATCAACGTTAGAAGTAAAGAGATAGACAGAACATGAAAAACCGAGAGTCCGAGAGAGACAGACTGAGAGTCTACTGTAAAGAAATAGTAAAAACTGGACTCCCGCGGTGTTGCCATTTTATTCTCAGCGTGGCTAGCTATTAAAGGAGGATGTGCTTCGAGCCTTAGACTTCGAACGAGCCAGTATACAGACCATGGACCTGAAGGACGGTGCATAAAGTGAGATTATAGACGAGAAAGAAGAGTGGAAGGAAGGATTCTTCCCAAAGGCATGAGGGGAAATTAGCTCTATTTGAGCCCAAATGTGCTGCCCTGAAACGGGTACCGCGATCGAACATGTGAATTGTACGTGCCGTCATGATATTTCATAAAACAATCGTAATGAAGTAATGATTTTACAAAATGGTAATTGTCAAGTGTATAATGTGACTAATTAAATTATATTTTTAAGAACATGTAACGAAGTAAATGAAAGAATACATAAAAAAAGAGCAATTTGAAGGACGACCACTAGGTTAACGGGCTTAGTTCAAAAATTTTACACATCAGACAATTTCCAAAATAAATCCAGAAAGAAGAAGTAGTGAATGTAGAATATATAAATGTATATCGTTCTCTAATTTGGTCTTCTTTACGTGCTCTTTCATTTATTTCGTTAAGCGTTCCTAAAAACATAATATTATATAATACATCATACTCATCGTAAATAAAAATCAAACATATTGTTTTGAAAAATTATTACTTCATTACGATTGTTTTACGAAATATCATGACGGCATGATCAACACCTATGTTTGAAAACTACACGGTACCCTTTTGAGGGCAGCACCCGCGGGCTCAAACCTTTGACTATATACACATGGACCGCCAGTTGCATTGGCTTCCCATGTTAAAAAAACGTAGTCAACATCGCATAGCTAACACAAGTTCTGCCTTCGGGACCTACACGTGACAGAATAGCGGCAATTTTAGTCACTGAATTCAAATTTTACCTAGTTATTTGACTGTTTTTCATGTTAGTTCTAAAAAAATTTGGGTGCCAAGCAAAGTGGCACTACCATGATTGATTGATTGACTGATTTATTGCACAAATAACGTACAAAAGGCTGTTGGCTACGTTTTTTCAAGTGGACCAGCGGTCAAAGGCTTAAACAGAATTGTTTTCCCGCTCCGGTTTTGGGAAGAAAACCGTCCTTCAGGTCCACGATGCAGACGACGTTAGTACAAAATAAGGTCACAGACAGAGGCTTGACCCACGGAGAGAATGCAAGTACGTTCTCTCTGCACCCCAATGGTTATCTAATTTCTCTCATGAACGATCGAGATGAACTCGTACGAAACAAATGTCCGAAACTCGATGGATCGTCTTTCTTCGTTTCGTTCACTCGGCCTGAGCTGCGTCTGGCGCGGGTTCGTATCGCTCCTTCTCGATCAACCGTGGTATCCGTTTGGTTGCGCGCGTATTCACTATGCTTCGAGTTTTTATACGAATGATAATATCCGTATTCCCCCTGTACCGTTCGCCGGAGTCGATTCGGATTATGGGACTGTACGCTGCTATTTACGTATGTACGTGCTATGATAACAAATGTTTTATCGTGAAGGTTTATAATAATCGAAGCTACGCAGAATAATCTCTCGTTTATACACGCATACACGCATTCTTTATCTCTTAATCTCCTCGGCGTAGTGCTACAAACGCTAAATTGCATAAACCGTCGTTTTTTCAGTTTCATCTTTTTTTTCTTCTGATTTTCCGTGTCTGTGTATCTGTTTTTATGCATGTACGTGTGCGCGCGTGTGTGTTCTCGTGTCACTCCTTTTTAACGTTTTGTTGGACAGTGATTAGTACATCGGGAAGATCGTATTGTGCATCTTTCGCTACTTGCATCTCGTTAATCGATTACGGAACTATTAAGAAACCCTATGTCTATAACTAATTCGCGCTAAAGGTACCTTCGATCCATAATTTATTTCCTAATCGAGTGTTGCTCACTTTGTTGCTCGCTCATCGTGTCAAATCGTCTCGTGAGAATCCGCTGCATTCACTCTTCTTTCGCTCTTCTTCTACGTCACTTATACTTTCTCGTCTTATGTGTACGATGCATATGTGCCACGTGCATCATAGGTACTTAATGGTCTCGAAGGAAACAGCCAATCGAAGGTTTCTCTCGTAGAAAACGATTCATTATTTCTCATGGGTTGCATTGACATCTTCCGACAGACCGTGAAGGTTCCTCGTCCAAGTAGTACAGACAGATGACGAGGTCGACGATCAGACGCGGCGCAACGACTAGCTTCTTCTTTTCCGATTTCAAATGAAAGGCCCCCAATAATTTTATTTGGTTACGATTCATTACTTCTCGTGGATTGCACGACATCTTCTGACGGACCGTGAAGGCCCCCCGTTTAAGTAGTACAGACAGATGATGAAGTCGACGATTAGACGCGGCGCAACTTAGAGGATATACTACTGGAGGCAGCACGTCGTGCTCGAGAAGTGTGGTCCGAATCACTATCGATGAGTACATGCTGTCTATCTCACTCTGCAATCAATCGCATGTGGGGTAAAATAGACAGCATGTATTCTTCGATAGTGACATTCGACGACACTTCTCGAGCGAACGGAGTGCTGCCTCCAGTAGTAATATATGCTCTAAGGGACATCTGTCTAAAACTGCGCCTAAACCGGAAGTTGCAGATTCAATTTGCGAGTCAGGTGAATGTAATGACAGTGAATATTATACAAAAGTATGACAACGTTTACCTTTTTGGGTATGCGTGAAGCGAGTTCTTCAGTTTTTCGTTATCTGAATCCAAACCGAGTGTTCCGTTCTTTTTTCTTATATTCCGTCTTCCGTATCATTCCTTATCATGAATTCTGGTCTCTCCTCGTTACGATTTGATTCTCTGCGTCAGCTTCGTGCCAGTATTTATTTTTTTTTGTGTGTTTTCCTGTGCTTTTTCTTTTTTTTTAGTAAAAAGCTAGGCCGCTGTTAGGCGTTCAGGCGATTCCAAATACATGCTGTCTCCTAATTTATTCGAGTTTTTTCATGCTTACGCTAATCTTGGATTTTCGTATGCTTAATTTAGTCAATATCACTTTATGGCTATGTTTTTATTAGAATCTACGCGCTTAGAACATACGTCTTGAAACAATTTATATATATACATGTATATAGTATATATATAGTATACATATATATAATATACATAGTATATATTCATATATGGATATGAGTATAATACAGTACCTGTTCAGTTCAATTAAAAATTTCTCCACTGCTCTTTCCCCCTCTCTCACTATACAATTTAATATTCTCGCTATTCATTCACGCACGAGTTTCGTTTCCTTTGTACACGCCTCTCTTTCTCTCCCGCTCTCTCGTACTCCTCTGTTTCTCTTCGCGTGTACATGTAACAACGATATAATTTAAAATTTATTCAACGTCGTCTAATCGGTATCACCACAGCGCGTATCATTGCGTAACATCAAAAACTCGAAAGAATGCTCAGCGAAAAAATAGCTTAAGTGAATCGCTTTCCACCCGGGACCACGGAGTTTTGGGCTATTTATTTATACATGTTCGTATTTCTAAAAAGCAGAATACGTAGAAATCGATTAATGCCAAGCACGCGCCGAATATAGTGATTAAAACGAAGAAATAACATATTAGATCGGTGCATATAAAATATCGATCTTTTCAAACGTAATGGACGTATATAGCGTTTAATAATTTACCAATTGCTTTTATACATTCCTCAAATAATTGTATAATTTTATTCTTATCAATAAAAATATTTTGTATAATATATTATACTTTTTTTTAAGGTTGTTGATTATTTTATAGATTTATATTCACTGTCATAATGGACTTATGTCCGTGTAATAAAGAATTTAATTTAATTTAATTTAATTTAAATATTGAATTGCACACTCTATTGGAGACTTATTGTCAGAAAGAGGATAGTTCACGAGTCGATGATTTCATTTGGATCTAGTCAACTCATAAAAAAGTGATATTTCAGAATTCATAACAATTGTGCAATGCAATGAACGTTTAGTTAAAAAAAATTGAAATCTATTTAATCAAAATTAAACAGACTGCAATGTTCGATTTTACTTTTTGAGATTGACAAGGCTGATGGCGATCGAGGGCAAATTGTTCCAAGCTCTCCAATTTCCAATTTCGTGATAATTGCATTTCAAGTATAAACTGCGTGTATCAAATTATTTTAAATATGTTTCGCCCGGGGTGACGACGGTTAATGAGAGTGCTACCTTCTAGCGGTATTGCAATGTGTTTACTATAAATAGACTGCGGATTTAATGCACTTATAACAAAACCGAACGTACAGAATTATAAATGCTATGCGAAATCGTATAGAACTTTAGAATATCAAAAACGGAATTGCATATTTCAATATTTAAACGATGAAAGAAACGTTTACCTAAATCACGTTTTTTAAATTGATAACATAAATATTCCGCAGTTTAAGTATAGGGTAAATGTGCCAATTACTGCGGATTTTTATTGAAATCATTAATTATGAATTTTTTAAACGTATTAGACGAAATAAAAGGAATTCGTTAATTATTTTATTATTTGATAATAATAATTTAAACAAAATAAATAGCAATAATGAAATTTTTAATTACTTTAAAACACGTGAAAGTCGAGTAGTTCACGAAAATGTGAATTTTGCAGTAATTTTGGTTGACGTCTGTCAAACACCTCTTTTAAAATTGCAATTGTTTTCAATAATATCAATACATAGTACGTTTGAATGTTACAAATAATCAAAATATGCATTATTTAGTTAGAAAAATACGAAAGTATATTAGTTTAATGTGGATCTTTAATATATTAATTATTTCGATATCGTCAGCATTTGGCTGGCAGTAATATCTGCATTTCATCACCTTATAAAAATGACTTATTTAATCTAATGTTTACGTTTTCTTGAGATATAATTGTTCTTTTTAAACATTTATAACATAATAAAACTTGTTAAAAATATAATTTAACTTGAATCTTGTATTCAAATAGGTGATGATTTTCGCGTTGAAAGTTACCTTGCATAAAAATTCGCAGTCATTGGTACATTTATCCTAAATCTTATTGGTACACTTCGAACCATTTTTTTCTGTCAATACAACTTCTAATAATAAATGATAAGGCAAAACAGTGTAGACGGAAAATGGAAACCTTAGAAACTCATAAACTTTCATAAGCACCAATCTAATAAGAGCACGAATGAAAATGCGTTCAGTGAATCTGTGCTAGGAAGGTAACAGAAAATATTTTCAAACTACAACTAACTATCCCCGATAGACAAGTGGCGTGAATTGAAACGTGTTATTCGATCCATCGAGTTTCCCCTTGTTCCGTGATCTCGCGTGTTCGAACGTAGCTAGCGTTACTCCTCTATAGATAAAGAATGGCGGCGTGTGGCGGCTCATTCGTAGAGCGAATACCACCGGTAGGGCAAGCTCTCCAAGCCGTGCGTAGCCAAGAGCACCGTGGGTGTTCGACATCGAATGCGAATCAATGCGATTCAATTTTCTCCAACGGTCGATTCAACTANTACCACCGGTAGGGCAAGCTCTCCAAGCCGTGCGTAGCCAAGAGCACCGACATCGAATGCGAATCAATGCGATTCAATTTTCTCCAACGGTCGATTCAACAAAATTCCGAGCAAAATGAACAATGTTGTTTACCGTTCAATAGAGACGACGGCCGAGGGCAAATTTGAACGGTTCAATTTATTTGAACAACGAGGTGAAGTTGAAAGTGAACGGCGTAAATCATTTCCGCCGGATCGGAGTTAATTAACGTCGTTCGCTATCGTTCGGGCCCAGACACGACACTGTCCAACAAAAATGAATCGTGCAAGTTCGCCGGAAGGAATGGTCGAGCTTCCAGGACGATGTTCGCTCTAAAGATTATGCGCTCTCGGTATAGTTCCGCTAAGTGTTTAGGAAGGTCCGATGCCACTTACATAGATTTAATTGCTCAATAGTTAATAGTAATCCAAGTTGAAAACCGAGCACGTGCGGAACCGGAACCGGTCGTCCCATTTGGAAAATCGTTTCCGCATGAACGAGGACGGCCATTGAACGTCGCACAGCCCGCTTGGGAAGCTCTCTTTTAAGAACGAGGTTTAACAACGAATATAACAAAGTTCTAACGAATTGTTTTAGGTAATAATTCCGTTGCCGTCGTCTCGCCAATGCGAAACCGTGCTTCCGTTTCCGGCGTGCGAGTTCGGATCGCGGCTCCGAATCAATCGATTTGATTTTAACCCTTTCGCTTCGGCAGACTGGACTGTCATCACCGAACGGAAGCCTCACAGGTCGCCGGCGTGCTCGTGTACGCACAAGTCGTCGCGCGGATCTCGGATATATCCGGCGCTCGAAGCGAAACGGTTAACATCCGACTTCGAACCGATTCTTTTAAAAAGACGTAATCCTTTTCAAAGAATGTAAAAAACATAGTACACATTGAATTAGAAACAAGTCTGATTCTAATTGTTATGCCAGGAACCGCGTTCCGTTCCAGATTCCGCGTTCACGTCAGAGTATAAGTTGCTAGAGTCTACCGATTATAGGCGAAAAGAGAGGATGAATTTTGTTTAGTTTTTAAAGAGAGAAATCAGCGAGCGGTNAATCAATCGATTTGATTTTAACCCTTTCGCTTCGGCAGACTGGACTGTCATCACCGAACGGAAGCCTCACAGGTCGCCGGCGTGCTCGTGTACGCACAAGTCGTCGCGCGGATCTCGGATATATCCGGCGCTCGAAGCGAAACGGTTAACATCCGACTTCGAACCGATTCTTTTAAAAAGACGTAATCCTTTTCAAAGAATGTAAAAAACATATTACACATTGAATTAGAAACAAGTCTGATTCTAATTGTTATGCCAGGAACCGCGTTCCGCTCCAGATTCCGCGTTCACGTCAGAGTATAGTTGCTAGAGTCTACCGATTATAGGCGAAAAGAGAGGATGAATTTTGTTTAGCTTTTAAAGAGAGAAATCAGCGAGCGGTCGGGCCGATCGTCGCGCCCGCGAGAGAATCGCCGGTCGAAATCGTGCCGAACGATCGTTAAACAAACGATAGGGAGCCGTGGATCCGATTCGCGCGGTAGTAATAAATTATCACTCGACAACCGGTAGCGAATTCATTGTTTTTTTTTTTTTAAATCCCGGGCGATTTGGCAGTTCCACTAAATATCACTTGAAATAGTCGCGGGCTCGAAACGGAGACGAATTCGTAGATCGGTGGCTCTGAATGCGTTTGTTTAACCGTGATCTCGCGTGTCGTCGCGTCGTTTTGTCAGTCGTGCGGTCCTCGATGATGATCTCGCGGTGAAAACGATGATTTCAGTTTTAAACAACGTCGAGGCGTGCGAAAATCTAACGAGTGGCGTCGACGATCACGTTCCGCGAAAAGACGATTTATTTTCGAATGCGATTTATCGTAGAAGGAGGAACGGTAAAGGTAGAGGAGTAAAGAGAAAGAGGAAAGGGTTAAAGCCTAGCGTATATTAGCCGAGTAAATGTTATGTTTTAGTCATTCGCTCGTTCGTGCCGACTCGACCAATGTAAACTGGACCATTTAGGAGAGAATAGTTGTAACGAGAAGAGCACAAGAAATATTGAAGAGTCCCAAAGGTAGGATGAAGTAGTGATGGGCACCATCGACTAATTTCAACTATCGACTATCTAGTAATCGGGTCACACTATCGTCTATTTAGTCGATAGCTTTTAGTTGGCTTAAATATCGCTTTTGTGGTCGTGCGTCTGTCTGTATCATGTTTATAATCTATGGCATTTTACCAAACGGCATTTTTATGTCAAACGGATTTAAATTGCACGTGAAAAGATTGTTGATTCATTAGAATTATAAAGATATAAGAGGTAAATAATTTCTTCATTTATTCATTATTAATATTTCAGTTTGAAAGAAGTACGTAATATTCTATTATTAAAATATTAATAATTGAAAATCTTAATTATACGAAATGTAATTTTTTTTAAATCAGTTAAATATTGCCAGATTTAACAACTATTTACAATTATGAAACTATTTACTTCTGAAAATATCTAAATGTGAGTATATATAATTGTATCAATATAAACAGTGACTCATTATTTTTTATACGTGTAAAAGAAATAAATATATAAAACTTTTTTAAAGCAAGAGTGATTTATTGTTTTATTTTCCGTTTCTGTTTCTCGTAATCTTTAGAATTCTAAATGTTTAAATAAGTTCCGTGAATTTCGAAAAATTTTAATTCACTACAATTAAACGGAACCTAGCTTTTTTTACAAACAAATTATCGTCTGAACTTGGGCCATCAAACTAAGGACTGCTGTTTATCGATAAAGCAAGCAATCACCTAAAGTTGGTTCGATTTAGTCGATAAATAAAAAAATTTAGTCGACTAAAAGTATCGTTGGTTACTATCGACTAAATCGATAGTTTTTAGTCAATGATGCCCGTCACTAGGATGAAGGAGGGCTGGTCTCGTCGACGGTGGGTACCTGCTTCTCCTAAGATTATATAACGTGATACATTAGATAAAATTTCGCTCGATCGTCGGCACGTTCGGCCGACTCGCTCGCTGCCTAGATAAAGCGACGAAAGACGTTCCGTTCGTCGAACGCAACGCCGGCGTGGAATCCTTAACGAGACGAGTATTCTGTTTCAGGTATTTCAAGGTTTATACAATATATACAACGTGTAATATATCTCGACTAGAATCAAAAAATGCTTCGTAACCAAGCTGATCAACCATTATGTTCGTAATAATCGGAGGATGGTAACGAGGTTCTGTTCTTTTACCTTTCGAGGATGGGTTAACGAGGGAAGGGGTTGTTGGTGCAATTTCAACAGTTTTCGATAGCTGTTTCTCTGTTCGTTTTTTTTTTTTTTTCTCGGGAAGGCTGTTGTTCGTCGTTCCACTTCCGATCGACGCGCGGCGCTCCGAGGGAAGATTCTCCTACTGTTCATCTCATCTCGGGCGTGTTCGCGACTCGCCGACGACGATGACAATGACACGATGACGAGACCCGTAAATGTGCGTCCTATTGTCCTTTTTTCCTTCGGCTCTTCGTCCCTAAACCGGACATACGAGTAACCCGTACTCGAACATCAGCGATACGGCGACGAAGACGAAATATAGGATGAACATCGTGAACCCGAGGCCCTTGTTCATACGCCACTTGAAGCTGGCGATGCTCAGTATCACGAACAGAAGCATGCAGAACAGGATCGCTATGCTGCACACCATGCCCACCGAGTTCACCTCCACGGGTTTTCCATAGATCAATCCGTAGAGCAGCCACGGTACCGGAAGCCTGCGGACATATTTCAAACGGAAAATACGGTTGAATATTCTATCTAATATTCATATAATATATGAATATTAATACCGTCTATGACAAGCATACGTATATTACAACAGTTGAAAACACGTGCAAGCACAGAATTTCAAAACTTTACGAACACGTACGACTTTCACGTCGGTGCGAGAGATCTGCAGCGAACAGAGATATCGTACACATCTGTCTATGGCGTAAGGAATATAATCCTCGCATTCATGATATCATTTAATACGCTTAAATACCAGCCACACTCATATCGTGTACTAAATTCGCGATTAGCCCCATGAAAACGAAGGTCTTACATTAGCTATAATACACGAAGAAGTTACCTCACTTTGCACAGAGCCACCCATCATATTCAGTTACTGGCCAGTGCAATATATTTAAAAGTTACTCGTTCAAGAACTCCTTAAACCTCTTATTTACCGAAACGTGTTCATTAATTCTTTTCCTAACAATAAAGACGTGATTGGCTTTGGATCTGTTAAAATGCAAAGGATTCAGCAATATTGCGCGAGCGAGGATTCGAACCCATAAATTGGAATTTCGCCGACGATCAAGTGGAGCTAAAGAGAGGAGTACGTGTGGAATTGGTCGTTGCGTCAGCCAGTCCATCGAGGTATCCTCGCTATTTCCCTGTAATAGCGTTTGCCATTCGTTTCTCTCCCTTCTCAGCCACCCTGTATTATTATATTGTTAGCGCGCAGAATAGTAGGAATACCGTGCCAGACGCGACTCATTTCTCGACGATGATCCATTGCCGAAGTCTCTTCCTCTGGCAACGAGTCCAGCAATATTTTTACGGTCATGACCCCTCAGATCGAGCTCGCTTCGTTTTCCGTTGCGATATTTTTCCTCGAAGAGAAATAACCAGGAGAGAACCATGCGGAGGACGCGAAGCAAGTCGTTAGGAATAATTGAGTTAATTAATTTAATCGCCCGAATCCCAGATGCGAACATAAATTTCGCGAGGATACCCTCGAAACTGGAACGATAGCGATCTTTCTAGACCACAAAATTCATCGTGTATTCGAGATTAACGCTTATTCGCTCCTTGTTAAGATAACGCGATAATAAAAATTCACTATAACGATTTTTAATTTGCGGATAGCTCTTGACAATTTAGAATTGATGACTTCGAATTCTTTTATATATGTACTCCAATAATCATTCGACGAATGTAAGAACCCGAGTCAACATTTCAATTCTGATTTAAACCTCTTAGTTCTACACAAGGTTTTGGAGGTCTAAAGTGAAATTGTATGATAGAGAT
>SMSR01012674.1:0-11546 GCA_019453355.1 Ceratina japonica
TATGTATATTTATATTATATTATTATATTTTATATTCTACGTTAGGTGTACACTAATTTATTTGCATGAATTTGATGAGAGTAAAAGTTAACGGAATAAATTAAGTATTAAAACTAAAAATTTGAAATATTTTACACATTTTGTATTATTACAAGTTTCGCGATTTCGAATTACACATTTGACGAGTGGAATATTTCTCGCGACTGAAGTCCAATTGTGGAGACAGTCGAATTTTCCGGAGTTGAATTTAACTTTGCGAAACGTGCACGTCAAACGCGACGGCATGGCAGGTCGGTCGAAAAACTTCATAAATGTCGTAATGAATAATAATTGGAATGAAACGTGAATGAAGCCGGGTTTTACGCTAGATGAGTTTTGCACATTCCATTATTTCCTCTATCAATATAGTCTGTCGTATTGGACTCTCATGTCACGCCATGATAAATATTTTATGGCTCCTGAGTAGCCCGTGGATGTACGTATATTTGGCTTCATCTAGCTTAGAGAAGCGATGACAGAAGTTCCTACTGACAAACCGTGAAATATTTTCAATTATCGATTTTCTCTTTTCAACCATTTTACGTCAAATTTGATGGGAATTTACAAAAGAAAGACAGATTAGAATTTATTTGTATGGTCTAATTAATAAAAACAAAAGGACTTTAAACTATTCTTTTAAGTACTTTCTGTATACTAAATGAATAGATGTTATAAATAAATAACAAACTTGTTTTGCGTGAAAGACTTGTGACAAAGGTATTTGTCGAGTTGATCAGCTTGAATGATTTAGATACGAGTTTGACAGGAATCGGTTAATTGTTTCGATGATTTATGCGACTTGACGGTGTTCTCGGCATCTTTTATGCTTGGATCAAAACGATTTTCGACGAATTTCCGATATATTGTCGGCGTTTACGAGGTGATCAATTCGAAGTTGTTCGCGTCTGACACAATTTACATCTGAATATGAAGTAGTTACGATGTAGGAAATTGAATTTTTAAATATTTCAAGAGACACGTTTTCTCAAAGTACAAACTGAAACTTTTGACATATTTATAATAACTATAAATAGAGCTTTATAACCTCAGATACTTTTTTTTTCGAGCATACGTTTTGACTTTCGTGAGCATTGTAAAAGACGAAAGTCACTTTTATGGAGTCTCTAAGATTATTTGAGCTCTTAAATAAAAACCATATCAAAACCTATAAATTTAACAAATGCGCAAAATTGTAGATATTTTGCGAGGCTAAAAATAAATTATTACATCTCGAATTGTTATGTCGAAAGACAAGATTTTGATTTCTTTTATGAGGAAATATAGATGCAACAATGACATAATTTTCTAATATTTGTATAATCGTGAATACATGTTTTAAGAATATTTTAAAGTTAAAATAATGTTAACTTTAAAGATATTATTTAAGATAGACAATAACCAGTTCGAAAGATTGTAGACAGTTGCAAGTCAGGTACAATCCCATTAAAAAAATTTCAAAATTATGTGTTTGAGTAGTAGAAAGTATATGTTAAAATTCCATGTAACTTAAACAGGCAGACCAAAAATTTAATGGAAGTCACTTCTCTGTAAATATAATTTTTCTTACAGATATATCGTTGCAAATATTGGACATAGCATTTTTTCATATTTCTTATACTTTTTCCAGAGATCTTACGGCTCATACGATCGTAAACAAAGAGTGTTAACATTTTTCTTTGTAACTTGTATACGACAAAGAGACTGTATGTAATCTATGAAAACTTCTTGAGCCAACACCTACGTTCGTTGATCAATGCACGCTCTGTTGAAAATTATTTAATTACTAGAAAACGTATGAAAGAAAATAGCACCTGAAGGTACATTCGAAATAACTTTCACCAATATAAGAATGCTTCGAAGAATATGAGAAATAAATTTTTACTCGTTTCAACATTGAATAAGAATTTTTAAGCTGACGAAAGAATAGGAAAGAAGATCGTGAAAAAAGTATAATTAAAGGTCGAATTGTTCACTCAATAAAAGGTATCTAGTTACTGAATTTAAAGATGCTATGCTAATTAATAAATCGATTAATCGGGGTCTTGCGTAATAATTCTATAAATACAGCATAGTGTGATCAATGGCTAAGCACGTGTCACAGAATATCCGAACAACAAGCTTTCTTAGTGATACAAGATTAATTCCACTGTCAAGCTATCGATACAGTTCGTTCTCAGGTTGAAAGTAATTGGGAACGTCGAATGAAGTCTTTTGAAACCAAATAAAATAAAAATAAGAAAACCGATGTTCAACTTATGTGTTCAACAGAGGGAAAAATGGAACAATCTTCATAGTATAAAAAAATAGAATTATTTCTTTTACGCGGACTAAAGATCATTTTGCAATCATTTGCACGAGAATGTTGCAGAAGAAATCACTATACATGATGTAATATATCGATAGCATATATAATAATTAAAAGTTTCGCAGAGTTCTTACTCAGTTTCGCAGAAAATTGGCGCGTAAAACCAGCTACGAAATACCGCTCGGGCGATGACTCATACTCTATTCGAAAGAAGTATGAAAACCTATGAACAATCTTTTAACTTACAATCATTCATTGAATGAATTTACAACACCCCGTCACTAACTGTACAAAAAGACCGTTCTTAAAGAGATAGAAAATAAAATCGGTACCTCAACGAACGTATGTAAGAACCGCGCGAATTTCAGATCTTCCCGAAGTGAAAACCGAGCAAAGTATAGAAATTTTGAATAATATATTTGTTTTTTAATTCAAAAGCCACTCGATTGCTGCATACTCTTTATGCCGATCGATTCGAGCCGGTTCACATCGAACAAGTATCGAGCACTGTTTGCGATCGATACCTAAAATCAGCAGATTCGATGCGACGATTTTCGGTTCTGTTTGACGAAGAAAAATCGCGCACACGTCGCGTCGTTATCGCGAGAACGACATGGTTCACCTGGTGGGAATCTCGAAGAGCCCTCCGGACAGCCGCATAACCAGCCTCGAGGACCGAGAACGCGCGTCGCGTCGCGAGTCGCGTGGACGCCGGTTAGTAAACTGCGGCCAGCGCCGCGGTGCTCGTGATAGCGACGACTGGCACCGTGCTCCATTGGCCAACGGGACGAAAGCCACCGTCGCTGCCGCCGTCACTGCTGCGCCGCAGCGCAAGCGTCTCACGGACTTTTTTCTACGTACAGAATTACGGGACCGATCGAATCACCTGATCGATACTTGATAATGCTTTACGCTGCAACTGTCTGCGTCTACAATGAAATAATTATTGTCCGATGAGTAACCAGTCAAAAGGAATCCGAAAATATTCAACCACCCTTGTCTTGTTCAACCCTTTCGATGTTCTTTTCAACGCATGATCGATTAGTGTATTGCGAATGAATAAATATCTTGGATTTAGTATGTTAAGAAGTGTTGATGTTCAATAATACATTATAATAAATTATAAAGTTATGGATGATATTGATAGAGATTGGAAAGATACAGAAAATAACTGTTTCAAACTGTTATATATTGATCCTGACTGAAACAGTTACGGTGAGCCGAAAAAATGTTATGACTATCATTAGATATATCGGTTTTAGTTTTTAAGCTGAGATGCAAATATTTTAATTGCCGTATTAATGATTAACAAATAAAAGTCTCTGGATATATGTTCGATCCTTGATATAACTTATAAAGAAAAAAAACGAATAAATTGTGAGAAATGTTCATTTTTCAATGATTTAAAGTTACTATTTTCTAGGCCTTATAGAATAAAAAAAGCGCAGTTTTATAACATTTCCATAAAAATTTACAATCCACTAATATGTACTATACTTTCTTTTAATAAACTTGAAGATTAGTGGTATTTTATCTTTCATTATCTTTTATGCAACGAGAAGCTATTTTAAAAACAGTGCCATTACGTTTGCGGGAAGGTAACTACTGAGAATCGTTCAATCGTTGAGAAAGAAAAGGTGTATTACCTTACTTCACACGGTAGGTAATGAATTTCTCTGGAAAATCATACATTGATTAATGGTGTACAAATGCGGCAACTGAATTAATTAACATACGAACACTGGTCGTACACGGATTCCAGAGACCGTACTAGCAAAGGTATTGCTGTAGTAGACTTGACCCACTTTTCTTTCGAATCTCTGTATATTAATAATCCTTGAGGCTTATAAAAGAATTCGTAATCAATTTCTCGCAAAACAAGCATGGAATTATCCGTTGCAACCACTTTTTACATGCCGGACGAATGTAATTAATATATTTAACCAGTCCTATAATTATCGTAATTCGTTTAAAAATGCCTCGAAACAGGACATCCAGCTTTTCTTTTCTCGTCTTTCTTTTCTTCCGTTGGACGGACGAAAAATGTAGGTCCGATGCTTAGAAACAGGGAAATGTCAACGTGAAATATAGCAGATTTGCTCTGCGAGATAGGCTCATGATACATTATGCGATACAGAAAGTGACAAATGCATTAGACCGGTGTAATTTTGCTGCCATTAATCTTGTTTTACTTGAGGAAATAGATGAGTTAAATGCAGATCCATGCAATCTACCAAGGATCCCAGTAATAACGATGAGAAAACTTCGGATAACTTTTTTTTAGAGAATTGACTAATGAAATAAATATCAACTTTTTTCAGAAGCGTTGGCCATTTATTGTAAATGGAATAAAACTTTGGATGTCATACATTTAAAAGGAATATTATAAATGGGAGAAGGTCGAATCCGTTCTATGTCATATCTTCAATACTCGATTATTGAATAGGTCGCTGTTGACTTGATGCTCCACTTTTATAGAAGAAATATTCAGGATTCGTATCCTTCGTTCAAGCATTCTCTTACACATAAAAATTATTTAATCATTCAAAATATAGGCTATAAAACATACAATAATCGTTTTCTAAGTGTATAAGGAAATTTTCAAATAATATTTAACATCGTCTAATTACGCGATACTTCATGGTATTGATTTTTAATTACTGCGCCGAAGGGCCAAGACTGCCTCCAGCAATTTCACTTACGAGACGCCATGAACTTTACGTTCAAAGCTGAAGCGGAAACTAGAAAAATTCGTTTTCGATTCCTTCCTGATTTATTGGAATTCAGCGAACATCTAATTTCAGATTATTAAAAATTCTTATTTATAAATATGTGAGTACTTGGAGAAAAGAGACTTGCAGAATTTCAAATTAAGAAAAGCAAGCACAACAGGACAAAATTGTATAGAACAAGATATATGGAATATATTAATTTGATAAAACTTGAATTATATATAAAATTGGAAAATCAGAATAAGAATTCTGTACATTCATGAAATAAAGGCACCAGATGCGTCCTCCAATCTATCATTACAGCAAATAATAGAAGAAAAGTCGGCAATAAAATTGCCATTAATATGTAATTTCGACCACGATATATACATGTCTCTCCTTGCGTTTCTTTCCCTCTATTAAAAATATCAATAAGTCACGATCAAGCGAATTTGCATGATTATAGACCCGATATTCAAATTCGATTTTCTACGCCCACGTTTCTATTTAGCATGTGTATAAAAATCGATAATACTTGATGATGCGCGGAAATGCACGGTAAATATTTGTAGTACACATGTTATAATCGAACGAGCTCATTCGTATTTTAACCGAAAAAAGCATCGTCATTAGCGGCATACAGCAAGCGATGTATATATAAGAGCAAAACTCAATATAGACTATTTAAAATTGAATAACCTTTTTAAAATAATATATAAACGATCTGAGTCTTCTTGACTAATTAGATGAAATAATTTAATCTTGACATTAATTCGAATCCACACAGTCGAGTCACATGAAAGACTATTTTACACCTCGATAGACTAGATCGATACCCAATGCTATTTTCGAAATAATGTAATGTCCTATCATGACGTCAGCATAGAACTGACGTAGACTTCGATACGTCAGGCTAACATACTTTCAGGAGCAAACAATACGCAATCTGTATAATGGTAGTTCAGAAATGCATAAAATCAAACTTGACGTTCTTTGTTCGTTAATCAGCAATACCATGACAACGGGATACCTTCGTGATACTTTTTTAAGCACAAATTAGAAGAATCTCGCTAACATAAAATAATAATACATGCGAGTCGCTACGGCTCCATATGTCGATGTCCATTTTTTCTTATTACTAGCCGCCGCACAGTTTTGAATCCATACTTAAATATATGTATAATTCCTGCAGTCGAGCTTTTTTGGGTCAACAAAGAGAGCAACCATTACTACCGAATCGAAGATTAAAGCTCAGAGGGAAGAAAAGAGTTTACAGGTGGTGTACATCTTCATTTCTTCTACTTTCCATTAGGATCTTTCATCGACTTTCGCCGTACGACAATTCCGTCAGCTTTCAACTCGCTTGTCAAAGAATCTCGATGGTCAGAAATACGCCCGGATATGACAGTTCGAAACCCACAACAGTTGCGCACGTGACATTCCATGTGACATACAAATTCCCGTGATTCAACTGAATTCGATACAAATAAAATAACAAATTGCCACGTGGAATTCGATAAAGACACGTGCAAACTATTGGGTTGGCAATTAAGTGGTTGCGGATTTTAGATAAGAAATCTATCAACAAAACCCGTAATCATTTAATTGCCAACCCAATATTTAATTTGAATTTGTTCAATTTAAATTGAATAATCAAATAACGGCTATAAAATATCATAACATAAAAACCACTACTTTCTTTGTTGTAAAAAATGAATGCATAACATTGCACGGTGAAAGTTTAAGATTTGAATAAAAGTATAATAAAACACAATATACATATACAGTGAAGGCTATAAATAGTTATACATATTTAAAAATTAATTCGTTAACTTCAATGTTAGAAAAGTTATTCGGTTGTTGTTGTTGTTGTTGTTATCGTGATCGTGAAAGTGTAATTGATTATCGACGCGTCCGCGAGGTAACGCTAATTGCTTTCTGGATGCGTATCATGATTAGAGCTTAAGACAAAACATGGTGATCGGAGACTAAAATTAAGAATTGACCCTTGCAAGCTAGAATTTCGCGGACGACGCGTTCTATGCACGGCGCTACTACCAATCCGTAGTGTGTCGCGCGTGCTGGCGGCAACAAATTGCTCGAGCTTCGATCGAATAAATCACTCTCGGCAAGGGCTGCGAGAGGAAGCTTGACGGAAATAGGATCAGGAGAAAAAAGAGCGGGAGGGTAGGGTTGCGCGTCAAGTCCCCAGGAGTCGGGAATATTGGTGATATTTCAGTGACCGCGTTCCCAGAAGGAACTCCTGGGGGTGATTGGCGGGCGATGGATCTACCCTTTCGAAAGTAAATGTGAAAATTCGATATATCGTTTCATTATACAAGGTAGGTCAATAATAACTGTCATACGCAATAAAGTATTTATTCTTTAATTAATGAGAAACAAGTGGATAAATAATACTAGCAGGAAATATTTTGTAAGAGTCCTTTAGTAAAAAACAGATATAAAATATATTTTGTATTATCATTCATCGGATTTTATAAAATTCATTTTCGGATATTAGAAAATCGAAATTTATTTTTGTCATATTTTAGGTTTCTTAATAAAAGCTGATTTGAGATAATTCTTATCGACTTACCTGATATAATTCATAGTGCTGACTACTTCACTCATGTACGTTGTGAAAGTAACAATTAAATTATGGACATTTACGTAAATTAACTCATATTTTTTTTGGGAGTGCAATTTAAAACGTGGGAAGTGCCAAATCTAATTAACTGGAAGATAATTATGTGAAATTGGAAAGATAGTGGAAGTTCGCGGTCAATTGTATTTCGACACTCACCTGATAGTTGACGTTCCGACTGTGATCGAGGCTGCTGCAAACTCTGCAACATGTAAAATAAATTCAGTTAATTTTAATAACAAATCAAATTAATTTGTGCAAGTAATCATCTATTGCAACGAATATGATAGACAGAATAAAAGTTTCACAGTTTATGGGTGCCTATTTTCATAAATACCATTGTATTGTTCTTCTTAATCCTTTTTTTTTAATTTTTATCTATTATTTATTTACATATTTCTCATTTTTAAAACGTGAATTGAAAAATCAGAATGAAAATTCCCTGATGTTATTTCTTCTTCAAGATGCACGATACAAGTATCTGATCTAAATTAGATATAATTCAATCGAAAATACAAAATATCGGATGCAAAATGGCGTTCGAATATATGAAAATAATGTCACGTGGGGCTTTTTGATAGAAGTAGATTGGTTTGAAAAATATGTTATAGGATTATTTTCATAAAACAATAAAGATGCTATATAGATCAATAAATTGCTACTGTGCACATCGAAAATTGCATTTTGCCGAGCTTTTCCACGATTTCGACCATTGTGCGACGCGACGTCCCAAACCACTCTGCTGACCGATCACCGAGAGTGGACAAAATAAACGAGCGCAGCCACGAATAGCAATTAAAACTTCGACGGACGGCATTAAAATTCAATCCGCCTATCCATCGTTTATCAATGAGAATTTCCGACGGTCCGCCGCGGTGAGCCGGGAGACGTCTCCGATCAAGTTACGAATTAATTGAATTAGCGACGTCTCCCTGGTGATTGCGCGTAGGTTTCCTGTTTACAAAATTAGCATCGGTTGATGGTCGATGATGGCGTCTCAAATTGCATTCGGACCGTTTTACCGTGTTCAGCCTGTTAATAGGTATCGAAAATTGTGGGCGGTCGGATGAGATTATCATATTTTGCCGATGGTATATCGAATTGCGAGGTTGCATCGTCGGCTCGCGCGGAGGCGTGCTTTAGAAACGAAACGAAAAGGGGAAAAGTTGAGCGAGGGGTTGTATCCCTATTAACCCAAGGGGGAAAACCGAGCGTGCTGGGGGATCGTACCATGACCTACATGCGAGATATCGAGCCAAGTCCAATATACGGCGTCGAAACACAAACGAACGGCCATGACCTTACTTTATCCACGGCAATGTTGTTTAAAAAGCCTCCATCGATTAACGAGGTCTGCAATACTAAAAATAATTTTGTAGGTATGGGCTATGATTTGGACACGGTACTTCGTCATTTAGCCGTAGGAAAAAGTCGACGAAACAGGCGATCACGTCTTCTTATTAAATTCACCGACACATCGTAGGTGTGATCAGCGAACGAGGTTCATAAGAGGTTTAGAGAGCAAGTATTGCGGGAAGAATTGCGTGTGCGTGCTTGAGAAAGGTAGAACGGAAAGGACCGTTTCGTGTGTGGGTGTTAAACGTTATTACTAGTAATTAGTTTTGATAACGGCGCGTCGAGTGGGTGTTGAGAAAACTTTATAGGAAATGGGAAGATAGCGTTAATAACATCTTTTAATTCATATCTACTAATCGAAAGTATATCGCGGTGTGACAATTTATTCTAAAAAAGTAATGTAACCAATATTAAACGCAATCCACGGTACAAATACAAGTGTAGAGACGAGCCGTACAAGTAGGCTGGGAATGTTGAAAATAATCGAGGTAAAATGCAATTTATAGTATTTAGAAAAGAAAGCAAATGTCTATATGTATTCCATTTCTTTAATAAAATTTTATCAACAATAAATAATAAATGAATTTTAATAATAATAAAATATTAACACTATGTTTTAATAAATAAACATTTATATAATAAAAATAGGAATTTGCATAAATAATAAGTAATAATGTCATTTTTGTAGAGCTGAGTATTAGAAATAATTGTACATTAATTGTATGATCTATTAAGCGTAATGACCGGGGAAGCATAAACGAAATATACTCAAACGCGTATTTAATTTATTAACGCATTATTACGTTTAATATATCCCATCACAATTAATAGAAGGTTTTACCACACTACATGAGTACTATCAGTGTAGGACGTAATGCTGTTATACTGCCAGCGAAAACAGTTTATGTAACGTACTGCATGTGCCTCGCAATTTGCGTTAAATATTGGCGAAACAAGATTTAAGATGCAGGGAACGAGGCTTGAAAGTGGTGACATTAGTCGTCCTTCGCTGCGGAATTCAGAGTAATAAAGTGAATTTTGGATCGCATTCAAGGTACAAACATCGACATATTGAGATCGGTACATCTCAAGGTTGTATTTGCGAAAAGAGAAGAAAATATAATCAACGCTGGAAATATTGTTCAAGCAATAGTCAATTCGAGTTATACCTCTCTTTCACAAGTTTAATAACGTGCGAGAATTTCCAATGAAACTCAATCACAGGACTCATTCCCAAAGCTCTTTTAAAATTGATCTTGTTATACAAGCACCGCACGTTATATGTGTTCTAAATATACTGATCATTCTATGTAGCTATTTGCGTTAGGAGGTATATTTTAAATAGAAAATGATAAACTAATTATTCTCATTTTATCGTGCGAGGACAATTTTAACTCTACCTCTTTTTTAACCGTTTTAGAGCTTTAGCATGCAATGCATCAATCATAAATTTATTATATACAACAGTATTTCTTTTATTATAATTTAGGCATTCATTATTATTAATTAAATGTTCCTAGCTCCAAATTCAGTTCTTCAAATGCTTTTAAATTTTATATGTGAGCTTAATTAATATGTTAATGAATAAAAAAAAATTTGTAGCCAAAAGAACATCAGCCCTCTTATTTGTAGTTTTTTGGTTTTACTAGTTCGTTCAAGGTGCATTCATATAAAATTATTTCACAGAAATTTCCTTTGTTTCTCGATTTCGACCTCGCGCTGGATCGTAAATTTTTCACTGGCTTTGTTCGATAAATATTTCGTTTCCTCACACCTTGAACATTTAAATGATGTTATAAAAACCGGTATGACCAAAGATCCTTGATCTTTCATGCTTCTTCACAACAAATGACTTAACAGTTTTTAATATTCTACGCTGTCATTATTTTCATTAAACGGTAAGATATTTCAACGAACTAATCATCCTTTGATTTATAGCAGCCGTAAATCACAATGGGTGATAATTGCCATTGAAATATTGTCTAACACGGTGGCTCTCGATGAGGAACATCACAGGTGCAATGATTTTTTCCGCGTCCAACGGAAGTTCTCTTTCACCTAAGAGCCTTTCGCGCGCACAACCCACACACGATAGCTATTAGGGGTATGAGAGATGCCAACCAATTAATACGCCAACATGGCTCACTGCTCCATTAGCTTTGATCATTCGCCATCACCAAGCCTTCGAGCCACTATACGTGTGCATCACGAAAAAGTATGTTTACCGAAGCTGGGATGCTCACTCGTGCACAAACTGCCACCTTGTGTACCGATAGTTCATTGATAACACGAACCAAAAACTGCTTATAGCTTTTCAAAGATATTTATATTATATGAGCTGCTCATATAATATTTAAAATTGCCATGTCAATTCGTTATTTATAACACCAAACTAAATAATACTGAATGAATTCGCTTTATCTTTAATCTAAGACCCAAACATTTTTTATATTATTATATGTATCACACATCATTATTTAAATATTTATTG
>SMSR01012675.1:34558-47180 GCA_019453355.1 Ceratina japonica
CCATATTAAAGAACTTATTCCGTTTCGAAGTGTGTCTATTAATTTTGTACAAAATTTCAAGCAATTTTCAATACCTTCGATTTAGGAAACAACTACCTTAATCGCAAGAAGCAAGTAACAAAGGTGAGCAAGGGAAGTTCAGATGAATACATAGGGAAGATCGGTCGACCGCGGGATGTACCAATACTCGGTGCCCAATGTTTCATAGAAACTAATGAATTAAATAACTTCTTAGGCGCGTACAGGCCGCGTTGCAATATGCAATTACGGCTACGATGCTGCTCTCATTGCGCCGGCTAAACGCGCGCCACGTAATTAATTTTCCCGGCAATCTGGCACCGCGTCCACTATTACGCCGCTACTATTTCCTGGACTATCGTCGGGTATTATAGCAGCAACTATGCTCTCGAGGTGAGGGTGCGGCCGCCGCAGCCTGTCCGTACGAAAACGCGGCCCCGGCCAAATTTGTCGAGACTGTAATACGAGAGAAACGTAGCCGTAATAAACCGTAACGTTGCGATAATGTCTGGACAATAAGCGGCCGGTTCATAGCCGATCCGTAATTATCCGCGTTACGGTCTAATCGTGTCCAATCAGAGCGTCTGGCGCGATTTATTCCTCCTCACCGAGTTAACAAGCTCGCCAATTTGCAATTTCTCTTCTCGTTTTTCACTCACTACGACATTAATTGTTCCCGACTTCAAAGAGCTCTTTGCAAAGTGAAATTTGGACGTGACAAAGATTACAGAAGAANAGCGCGATTTATTCCTCCTCACCGAGTTAACAAGCTCGCCAATTAGCAATTTCTCTTCTCCTTTTTCACTCGCTACGACATTAATTGTTCCCGGCTTCAAAGAGCTCTTTGCAAAGTGAAATTTGGACGTGACAAAGATTACAGAAGAAAGGACGAATCCGATGTTTAGAAACAGATGCAGCAACATCCATTTTAACGGACTGGAAATCTGATTTATGGCAGGCATATACTCGCGGAGGCAAACTTATCGCGATGGACGACGATCCATGAATCGCGGGCGCAGGTAAAACTTCTTGATTAATGGTATCGTCTGTTCGGCTTATCAACGCGGCGTATTAATGTTTGTCATCTTGGGCAACAGTTTCGCGGTGACGATAAGGCCCTAGGCGAACACGAACTGGTACCCGGAGCGTATAACAAGGTAAACCGCGACGAGAAACGCGAAACGATCTACGTGACCATTCGCCTCGTCTCTTCGGGGTTGATGCACGGCGAATGAAGAACTCGATACGTGTATTAGAAGCTATAGGTGCTCGATAACACGTAGTTTCGTGGCGCGTACGTGTGAAACCGCGGGACGAGAAACTCGCGAATCCAGATGAGAGACTTCTCTTTTTTCTCGTCTCGTTTCTACTCGGGTTCACAAACTGCGTGTCTCAGCGGAACGATAATGAGTTTGATAAGTGATTGAAAAAAAAAACAAAATTCAATTCGCATCCACCGCACCGGGGATAGTTAATTTCGTTTATCAGGCCGGTATGAAATTATTGAGATCTAGCAATTATTTCTTGATAGCCTTTAGAAAATGACGGATAAGTGGGAATGGTTCGTGAAACGGAATCGAAGTTCGATCGGATCGGTTCCTGGAAACGCTTTCGGAATCATTCGCAAGAAAAGCGAGAAACGGATTACGGCTCCGCGTTGCCTTGGTTCCCACCGTCGACCATATTAAGCAATATATCACAGATTTTATTTTTCACGAGCAACAAACTTGGACGACCGTAAAACAGAAACTAAAAGTATAAATCACGCGAGCCAGCCGATATGAAACAACGAACGAACGAACGAACGAACGAAATTTCTACGCCGCGCCTCGGTCACCGTAGTTTCGCGTTTTACGTCGCACAACAAAAAATAAGACTCACATATGTCTCGCTCGCTCTTTTTATTTATTCTTTGACCGTTCGTGTCACCGTTAAAAATCGAGTCGCATCATCCGTTGTCGCAAAAAAAGCGCAGAATTTAATGTCTGTACATAAAATCAAATATCTATGTATATAAAATGATAACAAGAAAATCAATGGTCGTCGGCTACAAAACAGATCTAATTTAGATTTTCGCTTTGTAAATTTACTAAGGCCTTTAATGAATCTTCCACAAACGCGCGCAATGGCTTTCTGTAAAGCATTTATTAAATTGCAAGCTTTTATCGCGACATTATTACGCAATTATCAACGTTCTTTGCCTTTGAAACGTTCGATCGACCGATGGACACATCAACGAGGGGATGGGAAAATGTTGCGCGACATCGTCCATAGAAATTGAATTTTTCGAAAGCAATCTTTGATGTTACCTGCCGATGCGGTGCGACAAATTTTATTAACTGCAAACGGCGTTAAGAGCCGCGTCCCTTTTGGTACGATAATTTAATCGTCCCTTTACGTGTACGCGATTCGACGTATCTAGATTACTTCCGGCACTCGTGCCGAAGTGTATGCGTTACTTACTATCAACGTCATCACGTGCTTCGGTAATTCACGTGTTTCTGGCCATCCGTTGTTAATAAATTGGAACAGTGGCTTACCTGGAACAAAAAAGATAGAAATGATTTATAGAAAACTGCGAGAATAATTAGACACACCAGTTTTCATAGGTGTACATTTATACTTGAAGAATCATAAATGTTCACACATATTTATTTTACTTGCTGCGTATGCTTGCTACTATTTGCTGCGTTGCGAAATACAGAATTATTCAAATTGCTGATGCATGAGCGAAAGTGGTAACAAATACGGAAAATGCAAGCTCGTTGAATAAATAACAAAGCCTACGTAAAGTTAAACGCACGCGTGAGATGTACAGTTGGTGGTCAAACGTTGCCCAGAAATAAACTACAAAAGCAGGAAAAATATAAATATGTTACGAGGAAAGCTAACTCCGCACTTTCCATCACTACTCGAAACTCGAGTCCTCTTTAAACATTCTGCTACCGTGCAAGCGACGTTTAAATAAATAAACCTTCCTCGCATTGAATATCTATAGATAAAAGCAAACAAATCATGACACCGACGTGGAATCCATTTGACGAAGAGGAGACACCGCAAAGAAAACTAAAAATAGCTTTATTGTAAGCTGTTAACCGATACTCTAAATATTTTGCCAGATGTTATCACCTTTTGCTGTAAACAGCATGTAAATCGACAAATTCGTGAGTGAAATCGAATTGTAACTACTCGTGGAGCTCATATAGCTCATGGACCGCTCAAGCCTACCCCTTATAGTGACTTACATTAGTATTTGGACACATTTTGAAACGGAATAAAATTTTTAGTATTGGATCAAAGAAATTTATCTTCTATGGAATTTTAGAAAGCTTAATTCACTATAGAATGTCTAACAAAAGTTAAAAAAAAATTGATATTCTTTGAAATCGCGAAGAAAATAGTAAAGAACATTTTTTAAACTTTTTTATTAGGGTCGAGAGATGTTGGTTACGGACTACACTATAGTTTTAGCGGTCCATGAGCTAAGCTATATAGTCGAAGGAATTATCTAATTGCATTACCTATACATAGCAGCTATATTCTCGATAACTACAGCTGATTATATTCGACTTGGTAGACGTGGTTGAGCAATAACCTAAGCCCTAAACAATCTTCAGAGGTAGGCTGATGAAACATCGCAGAAATTAGTCTCTCGAAACTATCAGTAATTGAAGAGGTCGGATTACAAAATCGCTTAAGTTTTATCCCCTCTTATTACCGTCCATTCGAGGTAATAGTGAAAGCCAAAATCGCCGTGAATTTCATTAATTCCATCGTATCCCATTAGTTAGTCGGTCGGGTACCCGTACGGGTTTTGCATATGCGAACCGTTTACATTCAGCCCTCGGATTCATTCAGATCCGAGGGACGACTTCGAAGCCGGAACGAGGGGAGAAAAAAAAAACGAGATTTTCTTTCACGCGATTCGAAACTGACATGACGTGTCACGCGCGTCCCTAAGGAATACACGCATACACACGCGTGCACGCAAGTGAAGCGTAGTCGCCCACGTTCTCCGGCTCGGATTCGCTGTATCACGATACGATTTACCTCGGTCGCGTTTTCGTCTCCCCTGTTCCTCATCTTCTTCTTGTTGCATCCACTTTCCCCTCGTTCGTTCTCTCCGTCCCGGTCTTGCGCCGTAGTACCGCACCTATGGCCAAAGCCATCGGTCTTCAATCACGTTTGGATCTTTCGTCTCGATAACGCGAGCATAAGCGTACGCGAGACCCACATGTAACCTCCTTCCTTTTTCTCTCTCTTTCCCGCGCACACTCTCGGACACATCTCGCGATCACGATACTGACCGGTCAGCTAATAATAAATTTAGTGCTTATTTTTATTTTTCGTTCGCCTTTTACGTGTACTCCCGACCAGTGTCACCGGCGACAATGTTTATCTGAAGGAATCCGTAAGATCCCCGTTATTAAAATAACTGAAAGGAAGATAGGCGAGGAGTCTACCTAGACCAATCGTGGCTCTATTTCCCCCGTCAGAACGATTTCTNTTGTAACTACTCGTGGAGCTCATATAGCTCATGGACCGCTCAAGCCTACCCCTTATAGTGACTTACATTAGTATTTGGACACATTTTGAAACGGAATAAAATTTTTAGTATTGGATCAAAGAAATTTATCTTCTATGGAATTTTAGAAAGCTTAATTCACTATAGAATGTCTAACAAAAGTTAAAAAAAAATTGATATTCTTTGAAATCGCGAAGAAAATAGTAAAGAACATTTTTTAAACTTTTTTATTAGGGTCGAGAGATGTTGGTTACGGACTACACTATAGTTTTAGCGGTCCATGAGCTAAGCTATATAGTCGAAGGAATTATCTAATTGCATTACCTATACATAGCAGCTATATTCTCGATAACTACAGCTGATTATATTCGACTTGGTAGACGTGGTTGAGCAATAACCTAAGCCCTAAACAATCTTCAGAGGTAGGCTGATGAAACATCGCAGAAATTAGTCTCTCGAAACTATCAGTAATTGAAGAGGTCGGATTACAAAATCGCTTAAGTTTTATCCCCTCTTATTACCGTCCATTCGAGGTAATAGTGAAAGCCAAAATCGCCGTGAATTTCATTAATTCCATCGTATCCCATTAGTTAGTCGGTCGGGTACCCGTACGGGTTTTGCATATGCGAACCGT
Organism: Ceratina japonica; assembly: GCA_019453355.1. Lineage (NCBI taxonomy): Eukaryota > Metazoa > Arthropoda > Insecta > Hymenoptera > Apidae > Ceratina > Ceratina japonica. Next base: position 39,736 of record SMSR01012675.1, read on the forward strand.
TTACATTCAGCCCTCGGATTCATTCAGATCCGAGGGACGACTTCGAAGCCGGAACGAGGGGAGAAAAAAAAAACGAGATTTTCTTTCACGCGATTCGAAACTGACATGACGTGTCACGCGCGTCCCTAAGGAATACACGCATACACACGCGTGCACGCAAGTGAAGCGTAGTCGCCCACGTTCTCCGGCTCGGATTCGCTGTATCACGATACGATTTACCTCGGTCGCGTTTTCGTCTCCCCTGTTCCTCATCTTCTTCTTGTTGCATCCACTTTCCCCTCGTTCGTTCTCTCCGTCCCGGTCTTGCGCCGTAGTACCGCACCTATGGCCAAAGCCATCGGTCTTCAATCACGTTTGGATCTTTCGTCTCGATAACGCGAGCATAAGCGTACGCGAGACCCACATGTAACCTCCTTCCTTTTTCTCTCTCTTTCCCGCGCACACTCTCGGACACATCTCGCGATCACGATACTGACCGGTCAGCTAATAATAAATTTAGTGCTTATTTTTATTTTTCGTTCGCCTTTTACGTGTACTCCCGACCAGTGTCACCGGCGACAATGTTTATCTGAAGGAATCCGTAAGATCCCCGTTATTAAAATAACTGAAAGGAAGATAGGCGAGGAGTCTACCTAGACCAATCGTGGCTCTATTTCCCCCGTCAGAACGATTTCTTATGGATAACCGTTGTTTAGTAACGAGAGAGCACAATGGGATGTGACTTATTTAAGGATGTTCTGGAGGTACAATCGGAGACAAAAGTACATAAAATTCGAAATTCGTCAATATATTGACAATGAAGGCTATTTATGATGTATATTTTGTATTAAAAATATAGATTAATTTCGAAAGCTTTTGTTTAATTAGTGAATTCATACTGGCTTTTTAATCAAGTTTCCTTAATATTAGAAAGGATTCTAAGTGACTTTTGGTGAATGACTGTACCCTCTGATTTCAACTTGAAGAAAATAAATTGGTGACGTTGAGTATAAACAATTACATAATAAAAATTCAAAAATTAATATTTAAATAAAACAAAAATACTTCAGAAAGCAATATTTATAATTACTAATAATCATCTCAATTTTGTATAAAATTATGTTCTGATGACATTTTGTAGTAGTTTATAATGTTTCTTTTTTTAACTGTTCACTGAACATTAATAAATTTTGTGTATTAATTAATTACATAGTGTTTACTATATATAGAAAAAAATTGAAGTTTCTGGCAACATTTTTTCAAGGTTTAAATAGGATTTGAAGTGGAATTTTATGAATTCTGATGAAGACGTGTTAAAATGTGCAAACTTCAAATTGCTATAATTTTTAAACGATGAAGTGAATCGAATCCAAACTTTGATAATTACTTTAATATAGTAAAAACTATGTTTTGTTAACGTTTCAAGAATTTCTGAACGTTTTTATATACCTCCAGAACATCCTTAAAGCTGCGCGTGGAATGGGTATGAATTTTAATAAACACGCTGTATAAAACGCCGCCTCATGAGAATGTCGAACAAATAAGCGAATCAAATTCCATGCAATCAACGACCGTCATAATGATTTGCCGCCTCACTAGCTTTCGTATAAAAGGGTAATCAGTCATGAAAAACACGTGACATTTTTAACAGGAAAGAAATACGAAACCCCCTGAACAATTCTCTCGTTTTCAAACAAAATTCCTCCGGTATATCACGAGTCTGCAGGTAATCGAAAATCGATAGTGTCGAAGGAACCGGAGTAAATACTCGCGAGAGAAACGTGCCTGGACAAGCAGGTCTTTAAAAACGGCGAACGCTTAACCCACTTTCCTCGGGGGACAAAGTTACACACCCGCGTTCAGGCGAATATTAACCACGCGGGTCGCGGTGTTCAAAATTCATGCAACGCCGGTAAATGCCTAATACAATATTCAAATATGTTAAATCAGCCTCTCGAATCGGTTTCCCCGGCCGGCCGAATCCCCGAAGAAGCTGCGCGCGGCAACTCGGTGTCTCTTCTTTCGAAGCCGGGCGTCTATGACCGGGACCTCTATCGGTCTTCAATCACGCACGGATCTCTCGCCTCGATAGGAAGAGGAACGAGCAGCGGTTCTCAGCAGCTCGCGAGATCGACGAAGATCGATAGGCGAACGGGGTGATTTACAGTCGTCCCCGCGTGCTCCGCGAGAGAAGACGCGGCGGATATATTTATCCGATAGAAATATTTAAAGAAGCCCCGAAGACGGGGCGACGTGACCGTCTTCCAGGGAAAATATTTGTTTAAACGTTCGCCTCCCTCGGGCCGCTACTCTAAATTTTTCCCACCGCCCGCGTGTGTTTACGTACGCAACGCAAAAGGAACGGCCGACCGCTGTTTTTTCCTCGGTTTATCTGTCCGCTCTCCTGTGCGCGTCTCTGTTTGTACGTTGTCCATTATTGATGCAGTTTGCGGTGTACGGACCCGTGAGCAGAAGAAGGGATTGATCCCGCGGTCCCATGGTTTATTCAGCGGACGTTTCAAAACTAGATTTGTGACCTTTAACTCGAATATTAAACGCCGCGCGATGGGTCAAACGCGCGTTCTGTACCTGACACCAACATGGACGGCATCCACACTATTGAAATATCATTTCAACCATCTGTTCAATGTTTCAAATGGTTTTATACACCGTCCCGTCTTTTGTTTGTTAAAATTACATTTGCTCCGTATTTTGATTCATGCATACATTAGTCAGTCTTACAAATTGGATTACTATAATAGAATTCGAATTCCGAGAGCAGAAAGATTTTCTTATTGTCAGGTTGATAACTGGTAAGGCCATAGTAAAGTCATCAACTGAACGGAGTTTTATAGACGGAGGAACATCGAGGGTATCGAGAAACAACTCCAATTTCCTCTAGAGGTGCATTTTATCGCTTGCCAATCTCATCAATTATCCGCTTTCCATTCGACCGGGGCTCAGAATTATTACTCGGTCCGTTCGCAATAAATCAATTTACACGGCAGTCGGCGAAACCGTTCGGAATCCTTAAGAATCCGGCGTAACCGACTGTTCCCACGAAACGTTGCACTGCTACTCCGGTTCACTGCGAAAGGTGTAAGCCGTGGCACGCACCGTTCGTTCGAGCGAACGAAAATGAGTTTTCCCCGTGTTATTAATGGGGCCAAGCGGGGGCAAGGAGGCTAAAGCATTTTAGCTGGATGATAAATAGCGAAGGTATTCCCCGGGTTGATTTTATTTATATCATTTTACACCCGACAACGGCTGTCTGCGCTTTGATATATGCCAACGGCTCGTTTATTTCTTCGGCTACATTAAGTCACGGCCACCGGACTCCTTCTATTCTTTTTATCGTCTTGTCTGGCGGTTTTACGTGAGACCAATCCCCCCTTTCCCTTATATTTTCACGCAACGTTTAACACATCGATTAGGAAAAATTAACTGCCTTCGATTGTTTCGCTGAACATTGTTTCCGTAACGTCGCGTGCTATAAATAGTGCGCGGGAACTGCCCTGTAAGTATACTCTTCAGCGCAACAAGTACAAGAGAAAAAGATGTAGTAATAACTACACTGAGAAAACGGTGGTCTGACGATTAGCAAAAATTGAAATATAGTACGAAAAAGATACTTTGTTTCAGTAATAAATACGTTCCTTCTGTATTTATTACAAATCTATATAGTAATTTCTACACAGTAATAATAATTACTATCCACAGTTACTAATTTTTACTATCCCTGGTTAGTAATTTCTCATATTCAGTTTCTACATTTTTCTTATATTGCTTTACTTTATATCACACGCGATTTATATTATTTCATATACAGATTATATAATTCGGTAATTTCTTTTGACTTCAATAAGTAAAAATTATACTAAGCATACAAACGAATTTTTCCTTAAAATTTAGCAATAATTAATTAAATCCAAACATGTTTCAAGATTACTATTCAAATATAGTAATTTTGACTGAAATATACAATAAATATTGCTAAAATTTTGTGGCTTCGTTTTTCTCAGCGTAGCGCTAACCAGTTTCTCTGAATTGTTGAAATCACTCTCGATTTTAATCATCCTATGGGTGGAGTATCGCCAAAAATTGAATAAATAAACCGTTTCGAACGCGAAACGCATTGAATCACGATTACCAAGTAAACTCGTGGCAGCTCGGAAAAACTGTAGGAACGTACGTACAAGTGCATCGTGCTGGTGTGAGTAAAACCTAAGCGCGGAAAAAAGGGTTGTATGGGAAGATCGTGCAGTTTTCGTACTATACCGAGACAACCGATCCAGATTCGACCGCGGGATAAAACGGATTATTGCCCGACCACGTTTATGTACTCACGGCTTAGGCATACCTGTCCGCCGGCCCCGAGATAGCGACATATTCATGCCAAAGGGGTTCTAGGCGCCGCGATATATGCATATGTATCTGACGGCGCGAGTATATGCGCGCATGTATTTGACGATGACAACATACGCGCGCACGTGCGTCTTCACGCTATACCGCTGGTGGACCGCTGGCCGTTCTGATCCTCAAAGGCGTATCACCGTGATCCGAGAATAGTTAACGGCAGAGCCACTGTTAACCGAACGGATTTGGACAACCCTCGATCGAGCGTAAGGCGTCCGATTAATTGAGAGACTATTGGCCGGGGAATTAACAATCAGTTGCCACCTACTATTTACCCCTCCAGTCTCGAGTATTAATCAGCTTTGGCTCCGCCGCTGCCGAGTATGTGGACCCCCCGTTGATTTGAATTTCGATTCGACGGCAAGAATGAGCAAAGTATTCCGGGAACTCGGTCCTATTCGAGATTATTATGCCACATTTCGCTCGGAATAACCGTGGGGTCTGAGGATGCCTCTGGCGAGCCGGCTAGGATACGACAATTCTATCTTCTACTCGCGTACACCACCGCCAGGCAAACAGATTGCCAGATGTTGGGATTTCTCTGTTTGTTGACCCTCCAGATGTACTACGCGCTCGCTCGCTCCGTGCATGTTACGTTGTCGTAAGCCTCTCCCGATTTCAGATGTAATACACACGTATTCCCATTTTCTCGTTTAATCGATACAAAATCTCAAAAATTATTTTCATCTCTCATTCTCTTTAACACTATGTGCTTCGTCTACCATTTCTGGTACAAAATTGATCTTCAGGCCTCGTGTACCATAAATGGTATACGTAGCAATCTTTATTAAATGGGCTGAAATGTCGAGTGGCCTGAAGGATAAACCGAGAAAAAATGGCTTAGCACGGAACGTGTTCATTCATTTTGATCTCTAGTTTAAGGTACATTGCATGGTGCCTGGACTTAAAAGTACATAAAATTCGAAATTCGTCAATATATTGGCAATGAAGGCTATTTATGATGTATATTTTGTATTAAAAATATAGATTAATTTCGAAAGCTTTTGTTTAATTAGTGAATTGCTTCTCATACTGGCTTTTTAATCAAGTTTCCTTAATATTAGAAAGGATTCTAAGTGACTTTTGGTGAATGACTGTACCCTCTGATTTCAACTTGAAGAAAATAAATTGGTGACGTTAAGTATAAACAATTACATAATACAAAGTTAAAAATAAATATTTAAATAAAATAAAAATACTTCAGAAAGCAATATTTATAATTACTAATAATCATCTCAATTTTGTATAAAATTATGTTCTGATGACATTTTGTAGTAGTTTATAATGTTTCTTTTTTTAACTGTTCACTGAACATTAATAAATTTTGTGTATTAATTAATTACATAGTGTTTACTATATATAGAAAAAAATTGAAGTTTCTGGCAACGTTTCTTCAAGGTTTAAATAGGATTTGAAATGGAATTTTATGAATTCTCCATAAGTAGACGTGTTAAAATGTGCAAACTTCAAATTGCTATAATTCTTAAACGATGAAGTGAATCGAATCCAAACTTTGATACTTGCTTTAATATAGTAAAAACTATGTTTTGTTAACGTTTCAAAAATTTCTGAACGTTTTTATATACCTCCAGAACATCCTTAATTATCGTCATACTCTTAATCTAATTTTTTCTAAAGATGCCTAAAGAATCATGTTTTGAAACAAATAAACATATCATTTGTTAATCTATCTACTAAAAATCGGTACGAACTTTCCAAAGAACCCAATATAAAACAGGTGAGTACCTTGTATAAAATTTTTGCTGTCAAAACGGCGCAACCCGCTCGATTGCACGCTGCTTTAATTTAGAATCTCGTTACACCGTGGAAGCGATTTCGCGAGAGTTTGGAGCGGAGAGAACGAGAAAGAGATTTATTATGCAAGAAGTCTAGCGCGGCCCGGCAGCCCCGCTCCGGCATCCTTGCGCTTTTTATCGTCTTTATTGATTTTCGATTATCGCCCTCTAATGCGCCGGACGTTTTTGGGTTAAAGACCAGCGGCAATAGAGCGTCTCCGGTCGCCTCTTGATCGCTCCCCCACTCTCTGTGGGAACCCTTAAACCCCGGCAGGATCCCTCAGACGAGGAATTCTGAATTTCTATGAGACTGTTTAATCAAGCCTCGAGAAGTCAGTCTCGCCGCGAATTAACGAAAATATCGACCCGTCCGACAAGATTTCTGTAATTAACCTGACCCAACCCGCGGAAATAATGAATTAAACTGGTTTACAACTTGCGAGAATATTTGGACTACGAAAAGATGGTGTACAGAGAATATGATCAAGAGAAGTTTACTGTAACATTAATTGCGCTCCCGTAACGGTTTCTTGGCGCAGTATTAGCAGCAACCAAGTTTCGCTTAGAACCGAGTTGCCAGCGTGAATACAGAATTACACCAAGTGTATGTACGTGTACATTTAAAGTGGAATAGCAAGACGTAGATATGACCTCTGTTCTCCTCGCAGCCGTATTGATCGAACCCGTAAAAATTGGTAATAGACTAACCAACTGGTTCGACGAAGCACGCAGGGTAAAGAGAAAAATGAAGTCAAATAACAGTCGACATCGAATATCAATAACTGTTTATTCCGCGCGATATAGATGCGAACGTAACCGTAAAATCTTCATCAAAATGCGGCACTTTTCAATAGCAACCTGCAGATCCGGGTTGTCGACTTTGATCGCTGTCGAACTGCCTCAAAGCGGAAACAAACGAGCAGGAAAACCACGAGGACATCGGGATAGGTAGATAGATGGATGGATAGATAGATGTGCATACACACACTGCGCGAAGATAGTCAGACAGACAGTTAGGCAGATAGGATCGGGAGAGGGAGGGGAGGATCGTTCTGTGGGCAATGGTTCCGACGAGTTCGCTCGCAAAACAGGGTTAATCGAATTCACGTGCAGCGCCTGGATCTGGGTATCTTTGATCCCGTTTTTCGCTATGAGAAGAAATAGGCCCACGGTGATTCGTGTGTCGCCGACTGCGCCGGCATGAATAATTTCTCCGGCAACCGATATATCGGTTAGTTCTCTCCCGCTATCCTC
>SMSR01012682.1:15747-31666 GCA_019453355.1 Ceratina japonica
AGCGTAGGAGGTTGGGATGGGTTACGCAACGTAGGAAATCCTGAAAGGGGTGGCTGCGTTACGCAGTGGCATCGGTAATCACGTTTCGATGAGAAATATTTCCGAGCAACGCGTTAAGCAGCATTTTAATACGATGGGAGATCTGATCCTTTAAATAAAATTCAGAGATATACGCGAGGGAGAAGGCACCGGATGTCACGCGTGCATTGCGTGCATCGCAAGGGGGATCGTACCGCGCCTCCTTGAATAATAAACCCTCGTATTTATCCTGGATGAGAATCGAAGGATAATACGACTGTCATTATCTGAGCATTTATGCAATGGATTTTTCTGTTAAACATTTATCACATCTGATCTATTGTAGATAGAAATGATTTTTTTCTCATTATTCTGGCGTGTAGACGCACGATATCTGCAGTGAGTACAAATCGTTCTCACTTTCGTTCGGAGAGCATCGAGAAATGTTCATAAGTGGTTATCTCATCGGATTGAGAAAGTCGAATCAGATTATATTCTTCTGTCACGAACGAAAAGAAAAATGCATTTCGCGGAGTGGTGAATTTCAAGTACAGGAAAGTACTAACGAGCGAGAGAGCGTTTCCTTTCACCAAACTATCGGCAAGTGCAAACTATCATTAGCCGTATCGTTCAGGACCCTTTTCAGTAGATCTCATAAAAAGGAACGTTTCATTAGGACGGAATTATCGAGTGGAAACGAGGCTCGGTCATTAGCGTCGCGAGGTGTACCTGTTCGCCGTTTATGAGCCGAGTTATGGTCGGACACGCGTTGCTCCCGTCGCATAAGAGAGAAGACCGCCGTCGGGGGAGGAAATGAAAGTTACTTATTATCGGGTGGACGGGTTCGAAAGGTGGATGGAATCGCGGCAGAGATGAACGCGCGGCCGGATATCGGCTGGAAACACCTCCATGGGAAATGTACGCTCTCGCCTCTGGCCACTCCGTTTTCCCATAAGATACCGACAAGCTCCTACGATCTAATCCTCCGCCTCTTAGAAATCGATCTTGCGAGTACCCGCCGTTTCTCTCTACCCGTTCGCATCATTAGCATACAACATTTTTATCAGCCACACAGGATAAATTGTCCCTAATTATGATATATGAATTATTGTGCCAATCATCGTACGAGGCACTGCATCTTAGGTGAAACATCGTATTAATTATTCTTTCAAACGCGCTGCAGGAATTGTTATGTGAATTATTGGGTCAGTGCGAAAGTTCGTGCCTAATTTTTAGAGGCAGGACTTCGGAAAACTAATACCGACATAAAGGTTGATTGAGATTGAAATTCGATATGAAGAAAGAAATACATTTTCCGTATGTTATACGATTTTCGAAAGAAAGAAAAAGAAAGAAATAAAGGTATTAGATAAGGAAAGGAATTGTTATGTGAAATATTGGGTCAGTGTAAAAATTCGTGCCTAATTTTTAGAGGCAGGACTTCGGACAACTAGTACCGACATAAAGGTTGATTTAGATTGAAATTCGATATGAAGAAAGAAATACATTTTTCCTGAGTTATACGATTTTCGTAAGAAAGAAAAAGAAAGAAATAAAGGTATTAGATAAGGAAAGGAATTGTTATGTGAAATATTGGGTCAGTGTAAAAATTCGTGCCTAATTTTTAGAGGCAGGACTTCGGAANAAGAAAGAAATGAAGGTATTGGATAAGGAAAGGAATTGTTATGTGAAATATTGGGTCAGTGCGAAAGTTCATGCCTAATTTTTAGAGGCAGGACTTCGGAAAACTAGTACCAACATAAAGATGATTTAGATTGAAATTCAATATGAAGAAAGAAATACATTTTTTCTGTGTNAAACTAATACCGACATAAAGATGATTTAGACTGAAATTCGATATGAAGAAAGAAATACATTTTCCCTATGTTATACGATTTTCGAAAGAAAGAAAAAGAAATGAATAAAAAGAACATTGGTTCAGGCAGTAAAATGATTTTTATCTGGACAATCAACTTCGACCCGATCTTCCAGTTCCTACGAAAAACTACCTCGTAAAAAGAATGATGAAAAACGAGCACGTGTCCATAAAAAAAATTGTCCATAGAATGTAAATCACGATGTGAATGAAATGTTGTTTGAAACGGGCAAAGACCTCTCGTAGCGAGCGAATATTAATTTTGATTCAAACGCGTACGTCGTCCGACGCGAAGGGAAAGTATTTGAGAAAAGGGAAAGGGGTACGGTTTGAATTAATAGCCGCGTCGTCCGGCATCGCTGACCCGGTCATTGATAGAGTATTAAGCACGAGGCGAGATCGTGAGCGTAATTATCATTAATTACGGAAGGTTGCTTCCGCGGATGGCAATTTGTTATCACCGGTGGAGCGACGTTTTATTGATCGGCCCGTGGCTGCCGGCCAGCCGTCTAATAGAATCGAAAATCGAGAGTCGCCTACGAGCATCGCGAAAAGGCACGCGTGGAATAATACATGGGACTGCTCGCAACGCCGGGCACGCGGTGAATTATTGAGAAAACGCGGTATTCGATCACCGCGGGGCGTGATCTATGCAGTGATCCGTGGAATGGAACCCGGAGGACTTTGAACCTTCGGAGTCAAGAGCACCGTACTCTTTATCAAACGTATCTCGTTTCTTTCCTTAGAAAGGAGTTAATTATGATTGTTTTTCGCCTGCCCGAACACCGAGTTCGTGACCGATCGTTTCACCGTTCCGAGTCACGTTCTCGGGACGTTGCAAAATTTCATGGAAAACGAATTCATCTCGTTTTTCGTCGAATTTCCTTTCGCGTTCTTCTGCGCGAACCGATTCGCCGAAAGTCTCTTCGCGATTCATCGCGCACGGTTTGTCATTGACCGATTCTTTCGATCACTTCCCGCTGACCGTTAATTTGCATCNATCGTCGAATTTCCTTTCGCGTTCTTCTGCGCGAACCGATTCGCCGACAGTCTCTTCGCGATTCATCGCGCACGATTCGTCATTGACCGATTCTTTCGATCACTTCCCGCTGACCGTTAATTTGCATCGGGCCATTTGACGAACGAGTATTTACGCAAAATTGTATTTTCTTCGGTTTATTCGTGCGACGCGATGCGCGTGCACGGAATCGGCGAGCGATCGGCGCGCGTACGTGTTCGCGCACGCACACGACCGCGTTAGTCACGCGGCTGTGTGCACTTTCACCGTCGAGCACGGCGGAACTGCAAAGTAGCCTACATGCAGGGCGTTAAACTCGGCTCGCGGCGGTTTGATCCGCGACCGAGAATCGAGATATCGATCCGTTGCAACAGCAACGAATTCCTGGGACAGGCTGCGGACCGCGTTCCATGGCCTTTTCGACCGATACGAGCTCCCGATTGCACCACCGGCCTCGATTAATTATCTTCTTCGCGCCGATTCCCTCCGAAAACAATCTTCATTCGTCCCTCGAGCCTTCGGAATCCTTCGGATGCCAGCGTCCGCCGATCGTTAGACAGAAAAATATGAAGAATGCAAGGATATGATTGTAATTTCCGGAGAACGACGGAAATTCAGATTCTTTTTTTTTTTTCAATCCGCTTCACAAAAGCTTCGCTTCTCCTGGCGATCGTTCAACGATTTTATAAGAAGGCGGCACGTATATCTATCGAAAAATAGTAGCCGACCCGTTGTTCCCTGGCTCGCGGCGAACATCATCCTCGAGCACGCGATCCCTCCGTATCCCTCTTCTCTGCGCGCGGTAGAAAAAAAATGTTAATCCATCGTAATTTCGTTGAAACTTTATGCACGTAGAGAGCATACTCTACGTGCCTGGCGAGTCTCTCGTTCCGGGAGATACCTTCCGGTTTATGCAACGCGCGGATTCTTCTCGCGTCGGAACGATTTCGCGCGCGATCCTCCGCGATTCGACCAAGTGAACCGGCGAACTATATCATCATCGGACACCTGGAAATTGGTGAGCGATACGTGTCCGCGTTTACGATCCTCTTTATATAATACGCGCTCGGTTTCTCTCGGTGGATCACCTCTCCGAGAACTTTATACACTCTCCCTCATAAGTCGGCGGACAGCAAAATCGGCGAAATGAATGTAGAATATAAATAATTTTATTACGATTTTATTAGAACGAATTCCGTGGGAACTGCGTGCTACTGAATACATTCTCTTGTTGTAACAGGATTAGGAATCGTTATTTTGATAAGAGAATGTTTATGAGTCAGTGAAGAAAATAGTAGAAAGACTTTGACGAAAGACCGAACCTCTAAAGGATATTTATGTTTCATTGTTAGCGAGGTGGTTTGTATATTAAATGTTGGATAGGAGTGTACCCGGAGATATATCCGCGAAGACAGAGGAAAGCGACTCGTTTTTCAGATAATGCCCGTATCGTAGCTCGAACAAACCAGACGAAATTACCAAGTTAAATCGTCGATCAGCATTGATTATTATCGGCGCGCTTACTAAAATTATGGTTGCGCTGATCGAATCAATTTGTTCACAATACATACCACGCGGTACAAAACTCTAATCGACTTCTCTACTATAATACCGTCTAGCGCCCTGCACTAATCACCGCGTGAAAGTTTTCGAAAGTATCTGAAAGGTTTATTCGACAGTTTCCCTAACTATCCGTTCATTATCAGTAAGAAAAAAGTATACGGCCGGTGTATTGGGTCGTGGAGAATAATTTTAATTTCCAGAAGAAAGTCGGAGCTCGTTCCCTGTCGTCAATATTGTTATTTACCATATTTTTATCTCAATACAAAATATTGCTATCTTAATTGATAATAACGAATAATTTAAATACTATATCCTGCATCTTTACTTATATTCCCGAATCGAAAAAATAATTATGGTTTTGAACCTATTTATGCTGCAGAAGGATATGAAGGTCGAAATATCGTATCTTGAGCATAGGAATATAAGAGTAAATTTAACTCTAATTTGAACCTACAGTCACTCCCATAAATATTCGTACACATTTCGAAACGGTATACAATTTTTAGTATTAGATCAAAGAACTTTATCTTCTGTGGTATTTTAGAGAGCTTAATTTACTATAGAATGACTAACAAAAAATTAAAAAAACTTGGTATTCATTGAAATCGCGAAGAAAAAAGAAAAGATCATGATGTTTAACTTTTTTGTTGGAGGCTCTAGCATAAATTTAAAACATCCCGTTTGTAGATCTAAATGTGTTATACGAATGTGTAAAGTTTCATAAAAATCCATGAAACCATAAAAGAGTTAGACGTATCGAAACATGTAAAAATTCTTCAATTTATTCCAGTCGTAGATTGAAAATCGTGGAGAACTGCGATTTTTTAAATTTCTAATCGCTTCTAGCGCCTAGCAATATTGATCGATTTTGATGTACATGCATATAACTTACTTAGATCTGCAAACGAGACACTTCCAATTTTTATTCCAGACCCTAATAAAAAAGTTAAAAACCATGTCCTTTACTATTTTCCTCGCGATTTCAATGAATACCAAGTTTTTTTTAATTTTTTGTTACACATTCTATAGTAAATTAAGCTCTCTAAAATTCCACAGAAGATAAAGTTCTTTAATCTAATACTAAAAATTGTATACCGTTTCGAAATGTGTACGAATATTTATGGGAGTAACTGTATATCTAGTTGTTATGTCCGCTTATAAAGGATATAGATCTAAAGTTTAAAGGTTTAGGAAAAGATCCTGTAGGTTCATACTAGTATTTATAAAACCTAACATTGTGGTAACATCCATTGGCTGGCAACTATTGAGGACATGTGCACTGAGAGGACCGCACGATACTTACGTTTTTTTGGCTCATATTGTAGATCAAGAATCTCTTTTTTGACGTTCACCCAATTTATGGCGAAATTATTATTATTTTTCTTTAACAATTCTTGTAAATAAATAACTCAAATTTTCGCTTTGTTGCTGTATAACAAAAAATTCTATTGTATAAATTAGATTGTTTTAAAGCCTTTTTTAAAATTTATAATAGGACGTATAAGAATAAACAGAATAATTTATTTCAGATGCATATCAGATTTAAATGCACATAGTTTGTAAAATAATTTTATATAACACAGTAAATATTTCAGAGGATCTTAAAAAAATCTTATAAACCCTTAAATAGGCCTTTAGGTTCCAATCTTACTTGGAGAACTAAATTATAACTACTTTCGTGAACGAACTGAAGGTTTTTAAGGCCTAAAATATAATTTGAGATTTTTGTAGGAACTTATAGGTTCTGATTAGAGTTATATCAAATATTAAGTTCTGCGATAAATCTACTAGTTCTACTTTAGATCTAATAGACCTAAACTGGGGTACGTTTTGATTTAGAAAATTGAAATTCTAGTTAAATTTTCGTCTCGGGTTGGCATATAATAATAGCGTCACTGTCTACCTTCATCTAATGCATATATTAAAATGTACTGCTCTATGTATCTAATCATATATTTTAAAAAGGGTTTCCTAGCCCATGAAATAAATAAATAAATAGATAAATAAATGTTTTTATACGACATACGAGGACCATCAGTAAAACAGTTATCAAATGAATTGAAAAGAAACTGAGGAGTGGTGAATTGAAGGATGGCCATCTCGTCGAACGGGGATACTCGTTAAAGATTTACGGAGACAAACAATCGATTCAGTAATTTATATAGCTTCATTGAACGGAGCGCGCGGCTCTTTCTCTTTCCCCGTAGCCGGACAAATCGGTCGTACGCTCGCCCATCGCGCGATTCCGAGCGGGCAATAAAATTTCGTCCGGAATTTATTTATCGATTCGCCGCGTTTAGCCGCATCGTCGCGCCGCGGCCAGATGTATTCTCTTTGTCGGTGTTGGCCGAGTATATATCTCCCCTGCGAGCCGGAGCACCGGCAGCCCGTACCTTAGAAGGTGCACGCACGATAACCGGCCTCCCCTTATCTATCGCCAGTTTCAGGCGTTTAAGGCTCGATCCAATTCTCGAAATCGAGATCATTACGAGAAAAATGTTATTCGCCTGTACTGCAATTCTTCTGTTAAACGCGAATTTATAAATTGGCGAGGAGAAACACTAGTAGAAACCGCGACGCAGATTTATTTTATTATCGTACGTACACGGTATCAGTATTCCCGGCGCAGCTGAAAAAATATAGCTATGAAAATTCTCAAATCTATGGGCTATAGTCGCGAGCCGAGGGTCGGAGACTTGAATACGTGGCGAGAGGGGATTTCAGTGCCTGCGAAGCCGTGGCTTCTGCGCATTCAAATCTCCGGGCTTAACTCATCGGAGCCCGCAGCGACGTAGTTAGCATTTTTTCCTCGCGAAAATGCATCCTCCTAAGGGCGTCGGCTCGACTGAGAAACCGGACACCGGAAATCGGTCGCCAGGAATTTTAGGCACGTAAACCGTGTCTTCGGCTGTTCGCAAACGCGCGGCCACGGGAACGTCGCGAGAGCGGGATCGTGGACAGAAGTCGCGACCGGTTCGCTCGACGAGCTCGAGATCGGTCTCGCGTCTGGAATACGCGCGGGACGACGCGTACGCGTGGATCGGTTGGAAGCGTAAAAGGGAAAGCAGTTCGCGCGAGACCCGTTTTTTCGGTTCAATTATTCCGATTCCGAGCGGATCGTGTAATAACGCCGGGAACAAGGAAATTTTGCGCTCGGCGATCATCGGGGACGGCGAGGAGGAGTACGTGGCAGTGAAATCTCGACGCGTTTTTTGATCGCTCGCCGCTCGGCCACCCAATGCGTGTCCTACAAAAAGCGAGATCGAAACGACGGCGAGAGGAAGAGTCGACGGACGCCGTNCGTCGCGAGAGCGGGATCGTGGACAGAAGTCGCGACCGGTTCGCTCGACGAGCTCGAGATCGGTCTCGCGTCTGGAATACGCGCGGGACGACGCGTACGCGTGGATCGGTTGGAAGCGTAAAAGGGAAAGCAGTTCGCGCGAGACCCGTTTTTTCGGTTCAATTATTCCGATTCCGAGCGGATCGTGTAATAACGCCGGGAACAAGGAAATTTTGCGCTCGGCGATCATCGGGGACGGCGAGGAGGAGTACGTGGCAGTGAAATCTCGACGCGTTTTTTGATCGCTCGCCGCTCGGCCACCCAATGCGTGTCCTACAAAAAGCGAGATCGAAACGACGGCGAGAGGAAGAGTCGACGGACGCCGTCCCAATATCTCCTCCCCGCGCGTCTTTATCGAGACGATTCCACCTGAATTTCATAAATATATCAGTCGAGGGCCGAGTTCATAAAACTGAACAACGTGGAAATCGTTTAGATTACGGAACGACTGGGATAAGGGAATGAAATATGAAACGAGTTCCCACGGAACGACCACTCCAGTTTTCTTTTTTTTTTTTTTTTTTTATCTAGCTCCTTCCCCTCCGAATGCGCTTCTACCTGGTTTTCGTTCGCGGGGTTGGAACCTGTTCATTAATTACGCTAAATAGAGGCTCTCGGAATTAAACGGAATTAATGGCCGCGCGCGTTGCTCAAGTTCCATCGACCCTGGAACGTTTAATAATTAATATCGACGAAACATTAGAAACCGTGAAGATGCAACGATTACGTTGGCGCGTGGTTATTGCATCGGGAGTGGAAATATCGTTTGAGATTGATGAATACACACGCGATTCTGCTTTAACCACGCCAGAGGTTTCCCAGATTGGCATCTACTGTTCCTAGCGGTACCAAAGCGACTCCGTTACCGCAATTTCTTTCGGATCCCGCCGGTAGATACCGAGCGGAGATCGTTATTAAAAATATCGGAGATCTCACGGCGCACGCAATACACCTACTCGAAACCCTCGCGCGTTTCACGCGTACAGACTCCGCGCCTCTTATCGCCGGTGTCTCTCTTATCACGGACGCTGTATACGAGCGACGCATTTTTCTATGGACACGATTTTTCTAATAGACACAATGAGAAACGTAGGGATTTTTGAGTCGACTCGCGAGGAAAGATTTTTGCGTTGAGGAGGCGATTGTTTAGAGTCGTTCGAGAAGAATAGGATCCCGGTGGTTNACTCGATTTTTCTAATAGACACAATGAGAAACGTAGGGATTTTTGAGTCGACCCGCGAGGAAAGATTTTTGCACTTCGTCGAGGAGGCGATTGTTTAGAGTCGTTCGAGAAGAATAGGATCCCGGTGGTTAATTACCGTCGATGAGCCATTAACGACGCTGTTATCGTTCATGGCACTGCGGTTAATGAGATTTCCCTCGAGTTTCTCCTATCGGCGATCGGAGATACGGCCGGATAGCCGTAGTAAAACGAGTCTTAACCTTGGTTTACGACTTTTCCAAGACGTCTCCTAGCAAAATTCCCGTCGGAAGTTCACTGCATTTCGCAGTTCGTTTCATAAATCGCTGGGAAGCTGGAGCTCGTTTGTATACCTTGGGACAGTGGAGTTTAACCTGCCCCTGCGTATGTGTGCGTCTCCTAGTCTGACACATTGATATTTCAATATGTATGTATATAACGAAATTTCAGTGTGTCTCCTTAGGGAGTGCACACATGCACAGGGACAGGCTGAACTTCACTGTCCCAAGCCGTACCTGCGACGGACAATGACGAATCAATCGACCCTGCGGTTCAGGTATTCTCTTCCTCGTCCTGGTCCCAAATCGTATATCAAAGAGTCTGACGATAAATCATACAATAAATCGTGAAATGTTTCGATCGTGTAATAATTTCATGTCTCAATTTTTGTATTGGAATTTGTGGGAGGAAATGATTGGAAATTTTTTTCAATTATTTCGGTTGCGTCCCAATTTTGTCATATGCTTTATGCGTCCTAAGACGCGACGAAGGGTGTGCATGTATGGGAAAGAGAGACAGGTCGTTCGGGTATCGTGGATCGTGAGCGTTTCACAAAGCGGAGCTTTCACCGATGGAAAGCTAGCCGACGGCCAAGGTGGCCGAGTACCTTGACGCCGTAACGTTGTTGCAGTGGGTCAGAAAAATTCGTGCAGCCTTTAAACGGGCTTTTAGTTCGCGTAAGGTCGTTGAAAGTAGGCCGGCGCGCGAGCTCGCCGGTGGCTCGACGTAATTGAGAAAATCAGCAGATTTATGTTCGCCCGTCCGTTACGTTACGTTCCGAACGAAACTAATCGACCGATCGATCGTGATTCATGCCACAATGTCGGCTGCCCGTTAATTGGTTCATTCATGTTGCTTTTCAGAGACGATTATTTATGCTCGGCCTAGCTCTCGTGCCAGTCGTGAGAGACGAAATAAGAGCGGTTAGACGCTGAAAGTCCCGTGGAGCGAGTATTCGCGTACTCGACCTCGAAGCCGTCGCCTAAAACGCGTTCACCCTCGTCTCGCTATTCCACGAGAACTTTATAATCCCGAGTCGAAAAAATAATTATGGTTTTGAACCTATTTATGCTGCAGAAGGATATGGAGGTCGAAATCATATCTTGAGCGTAGGAATATAAGAGTAAATTTAATTCTAATTTGAAGCTATATCTAGTTGTTACGTACTTTCTCGGTTCGCTGTCCATAAATATTGGCAGATTTACAGGAAACGAGACGGCAAAGGAACGCGAAAGAATGAAATAATTGATTACTCTCTTCTTTCGTTAAAAGAAATTTTGTATCAGTTTTTGTATAATTCGTTCTTTAATAATTCTGATCTACTTTTAAGACTTAATGATAAATGATCTCGAGTCGAAAAAATAATTATGGTTCTCAACCTATTTATGCTGCAGAAGAATATGGAGGTCGAAATATCATATCTTGAGCATAGGAATAGAAGAGTAAATTTAACTCTAATTTGAACTTACATCTAGTCGTTATGTCCACTTATAAAGGATATATAGATCTAAAATAGAGTTTATCAAATACAATTTAGCCTTCAATTCTTAATTCAAGAGTTTAGGAAAAGATCCTATATACTAGTATTTATGAAACCTAACATTGTCCTCAAAAGTCCATTGGCTGGCAACACTTGAGGACATGTGCACTGAGAGAACCCCATGAACCTACGTTTTTTTGGCTCATATTCTAGATCAAGAATTTCTTTTACGTTCATCCAATTTATGGCGAAATTATTATTATTTTTCTTTAACAATTTTTCTAAATAAATGACACAAATTTTCGCTTTGTTGCTGAATAAAAAACAATTCTATTGTATAAATTAGATTATTTTAACGCCTCTTTTAAAATTTATAATAGGAAGTACAAGAATAAACAGAATAATTATTTTCAGATGCATATCAGATTCAAATGCGCATAGTTTGTAAAATAATTTTATATAACACAGTAAATATTTCAGAGGATCCTAAAAAATCTTATAAACCCTTAAATAAGTCTTCAGGTTCCAATCTCTTACTTGGAGAACTAAATTATAACTACTTTCGTGAACGAACTGAAGGTTCTTAAGGCCTAAAATATAATTTGACATTTTTGTAGAGACTTGTAGGTTCTGTTGGAAATGGGTTTAAATAAATACTCTGGTTTATACGTTTAACTGAATTAACTTTTATTTTATTCACGCGATCAGAAGTGACACGCTCACGAATGGATTCGTTCAGAGAGAATGAACGAAAAGAACAAAGAAACGAAGGATTAAAGATACAAAACGCCTGAGATCAAGTTCCTTTTCTCTATTGATTTTTATATATAGTTGTCTAATGTTTTATATACTGAGTGAGTCCAACAAAATACGGGAATAGATTAATTTTTGACAATTCAGTTTTCCTTGAAAACTTAACAGGTTCTGATTAGAGTATCAGAGTAGATTAGAGTAGCAGAGTTATATATCACGTATTAAGTTCTGACATAACTCTACTAGTTCTACTTTTGAGATCTAATAGACCTAAACTGGGGTACATTTAGATTTAAAAGATTCACATTATAGTTAAATTTTCGACTCGGGATATCGGATAAAAATTCTGACGCGCGATTTATAATTGCAACGATTAAATTCTTCGTTTCGATCTTTTTCGCGGCCGAGGAATATTTCGTTGGAATCGGTTTCCGGGAAACCGCGCAGCAATTTCGCGTCTAGTCGGTAGCTGCGCGAAACTATCGCGATCGCTCGTCTTGTTTGCTCTCGGCCCGTTCTACATTCGGTTTTCTATTGGAAGCGGGAATTACTCGGAGTTCTTCTCGCTGGTTTCTTGCTAAAGTAATCGCAGAGGTGGAACAAACGAGAGAGCCCGTTCGGTTTCCCGCGACGAGCCAGCCACGAGCAAATCATAGCTCTCGCCCGGTGGATGCACGTACAGCGCAGTTATTCACGCACCGGTTTGCATGTCTGTAACTGGTGTTCTCTCGGCGCTCGTAACGCAGATTGAATTCCTGGGCCGCTTCGGATAAGGGTAACGACGGGTACGCACCGCGCCTACCCGCGACTAAGCTGTAATATCGCCGGCCGGCTATCGCGACTCTCCGCGCCGACTTCGATCGACTAACCACTCCGTGACGTCACTCGTAACNTTAACAGGTTCTGATTAGAGTATCAGAGTAGATTAGAGTAGCAGAGTTATATATCACGTATTAAGTTCTGACATAACTCTACTAGTTCTACTTTTGAGATCTAATAGACCTAAACTGGGGTACATTTAGATTTAAAAGATTCACATTATAGTTAAATTTTCGACTCGGGATATCGGATAAAAATTCTGACGCGCGATTTATAATTGCAACGATTAAATTCTTCGTTTCGATCTTTTTCGCGGCCGAGGAATATTTCGTTGGAATCGGTTTCCGGGAAACCGCGCAGCAATTTCGCGTCTAGTCGGTAGCTGCGCGAAACTATCGCGATCGCTCGTCTTGTTTGCTCTCGGCCCGTTCTACATTCGGTTTTCTATTGGAAGCGGGAATTACTCGGAGTTCTTCTCGCTGGTTTCTTGCTAAAGTAATCGCAGAGGTGGAACAAACGAGAGAGCCCGTTCGGTTTCCCGCGACGAGCCAGCCACGAGCAAATCATAGCTCTCGCCCGGTGGATGCACGTACAGCGCAGTTATTCACGCACCGGTTTGCATGTCTGTAACTGGTGTTCTCTCGGCGCTCGTAACGCAGATTGAATTCCTGGGCCGCTTCGGATAAGGGTAACGACGGGTACGCACCGCGCCTACCCGCGACTAAGCTGTAATATCGCCGGCCGGCTATCGCGACTCTCCGCGCCGACTTCGATCGACTAACCACTCCGTGACGTCACTCGTAACTCCTTTAGGGGAAACAGACTTCCTCGATACCGAGTCGCGCCGCGAAGGAAATAATGACCGCCGTCCCGTCCGATCGTTTCTTTGTCTAATAGGGAATTCCGCGAAGTTCGCGGTGATAGTAACAACGCGGAGGTCTCGACCGCCTCGTCTTTGTCTCCTTTACGATTACGGTCATTACTTATTCCTTCAACAGGAATAAGGAAGTACGCGCGCGCGCCTTCCCTCGGACCGTCCTCCGGCTTAAAATCTGTCGCCCAGCGCGTAAATCCGTCTTCCTAATCAGCGAGCATCGCGCGTTTATTAACGNCGTCTCCTTAGGAGGTGCACACATACACAGGGACAGGCTGAACTTCACTGTCCCAAGCCGTACCTGCGACGGACAATGACGAATCAATCGACCCTGCGGTTCAGGAATTCTCTTCCTCGTCCTGGTCCCAAATCGTATATCAAAGAATCTGACGATAAATCATACAATAAATCGTGAAATGTTTCGATCGTGTAATANGCGTTGAGCGGGCACGATTTTAAACAGGCTCTCTATGAACGACGTATCGACGTAAATTATCTGAAACGCGCCGTCGGCCGAACGGAACGTTCGAAGAAAGGCGTAAAAAGAAAACGAAAGGATTTAAAGATGGACGAGTGGTCGTCGCGATGAAACGGAATCTGTGAGAATGTCCTTCGCGAGGTTCGCCCACGTTCGTTTTTGCTTCCGAAAAGCAAGTTCTTCGCGTGTTCGTGGAACACAAAGTAGGAACGTGCGCGCGCGCGAGCGCCGGAGAGAGGGACCGGTACGTGAGTCAGTCCAAAGGAACCTGGTGCAAGGTACTCGCGGCAGGAGGAGGCATCTTNGCGAGCATCGCGCGTTTATTAACACGTTGAGCGGGCACGATTTTAAACAGGCTCTCTATGAACGACGTATCGACGTAAATTATCTGAAACGCGCCGTCGGCCGAAGGAACGTTCGAAGAAAGGCGTAAAAAGAAAACGAAAGGATTTAAAGATGGACGAGTGGTCGTCGCGATGAAACGGAATCTGTGAGAATGTCCTTCGCGAGGTTCGCCCACGTTCGTTTTTGCTTCCGAAAAGCAAGTTCTTCGCGTGTTCGTGGAACACAAAGTAGGAACGTGCGCGCGCGCGAGCGCCGGAGAGAGGGACCGGTACGTGAGTCAGTCCAAAGGAACCTGGTGCAAGGTACTCGCGGCAGGAGGAGGCATCTTCTTCTTCTTCCTCAGGACGTTGCCACCGATGCACCTCTCTCGGGAGATGTCGCGGCCCGAATTAGGAGACGCGTCCCGGGCTACGACCGTCACCCGCCTCCTCAATTTCTTTTTACGGACCTTTCGAATCTCTTTCCCTCGTCGAAACCCGGGTCCCACGCACGCGTTTTAGAAATCAGCTCTTAAAATTAAGAGCCCCGCGTCTCCCGTCGCCGATAAATCTCTCTCGATCTCCGTGCGAGTCTTTAGAACCGTGACGAGGCCCATTAAATTTTCGATCGACACGGTCGTTCGCGCAATTTACGAACGCGTCCCTATATGTCCGCGTCGTCGTATCGACGTTTTAAATGAAAATCTAAATACAAAGCAACGCGATTTAGATCATCGAACTCTAACGAGCCGGTCATTTATCCGACGCCAGATGCGGCGGGAGGCAACAATATCGTGTTGGACATTTCCATAAAGGACTTGGCGGACCCTTTGCTAAACCAATTTGCGGTACCGTTAAAGCAGGATCATTACTCGCGCGGCGGCACCGCTTTCGTTCCCGAACCACGTTTTCCGCGCTTAAGAGGCTCGCGCGCAATGCGGAAACGCGGTCTCGGAGAGGGCGGTTTGCGCGTCGTTAGCACACTTTTGCGGGACGGGCTCGCGGCTATCCTCGGGACGGCGAACGTCCCGATCGAACGCGTCGAGAACGATCTTCCGAACCGACGTATTAATGCTACCTAATTCCGAGCGGCGCGGCGCCGCGCGTTCCGTTACGCAAAACGACGACGCTCGTGGATGCACCGCGTTTCCGGTTTCGATCGTCGCGCGTGTACCTTACGTCACGTACTTTCTCGGTTCGCCGTCCATAAATATTGGCAGATTTACGGGAAACGAGACGGCAGAGGAACGCGAAAGAATGAAATAACTGATTACTCTCTTTCGTTAAAGGAAATTTTATATCAGTTTTTGTATAATTCGTTCTTTAACACTAGAAACCAGTCATTTTGACTGGTGAAATGCATGTATAAAAAAATGACAGTCGTTCTAGTGTTAATAATTCTGATCTACTTTTAAGACTTAATGATAAACGAGTCGAAAAAATAATNGCGTCACGTACTTTCTCGATTCGCCGTCCATAAATATTGGCAGATTTACGGGAAACGAGACGGCAGAGGAACGGGAAAGAATGAAATAATTGATTACTCTCTTTCGTTAAAGGAAATTTTATATCAGTTTTTGTATAATTCGTTCTTTAATAATTCTGATCTGCTTTTAAGACTTAATGATAAATGATCCCGAGTCGAAAAAATAATTATGGTTTTGAACCTATTTATCCTACAGAAGGATATAGTATAGGTCGAAATCATATCTTGAGCGTAAGAATATAAGAGTAAATTTAACTCTAATTTGATCCTACATTAGTCGTTATGTCCGCTTATAAAGGATATAGATCTAAAATAGAGTTTATCAAATATAATTTAGTCCCTTAAGTCTTACTTCAAGAGTTTAGGAAAAGATCCTGTAGGTTCATACTAATATTTACGAATCCTAACATT
>SMSR01012689.1:0-21691 GCA_019453355.1 Ceratina japonica
CGTCCGACCTTGTTCCCGTGTCACTTTCACCACTGGCTCGTCCACGATCGAGAGGATCGAGAGATCGCTGCTGCCACGTGCACACGCCCATTCCTGATCGCTGTAGTTAGACTCAACCCGGAGGAAAGTCGACCTTGCCCCTGAAAACCAATCTTAATTCCCAACAAATGTGTCCAACGGGGCTGCTCCTAAATTTAATTCATTACAGAACTCCAGTCCCATTCGCAAAAAAACTGGAGTGCAAATTACAGAATTTATGCACGACGAGTTCTCTGCTGCTGAATAGAACTAAAAGTTTGTTCTACCTAAATTAGCTTTGTTCCCTCACATTTTTGTTTTATTTGATGGATGAAATGTTATTCTATAAAGGTGATGAAGCAGCGGTCGAACTGCGTTGACATAAATTTGTTGAATTACGCGCGAGCGTACGGATTACCTGTGCTATTTTATACCCGGCGAACGTGAATTCGAAAAATTGGATCGGAGAGGGGCAAGGTCGAGCTTCGGGAATCGATGGCGAGCTCCATCCGTCCTCGTTTAAATAAACGCGAAAGGGTAATCGTTGCGAATTCCCAACGAGACGAATATACATTCGCTGAAAACTTTTAGCTTTATACGAACTCGCGATTACCAACTGCCTCTGTTCTGAATTAAATACATTTGCATTTCAAATGAATCACCTTTCGGACTTTTTACTACGCTGGAACGTTTGTGAAAAAACGATTGTAAAACGCGAACTGCAGGGAATATAAAAAGAAATGTATACGACGCGCGACTGTAAAGAGAATATGAAAATTAAAATCGATTTTTGATGGACAAACGTGATATTTTATTTTGCATGATAATCTATAGATGGATCGTCCCCGTATGAAAAATATATTGCAGCTGATTGCAAGTTCCATCATGGATCGCCCAATTACATTTATTCATCTGTTTAAATCGAGAGGATTCATTAGGTTTCACGTGAAGCAGTTTAATTGCATTAGCTAACTGGCTATCGATAACTGTTTCTCATTTGTTGAACCGTAATCCCCTGAAATTAACATAATGCCAGCTCGCAGTGTCGTCTATCAGTGACGCAACAGTTGACTAACCGATCAGTCGTTCCAATAGAGAAACGATAATTGTAACAGTGAAAGATGTACAGCTCGGCACAATTACTCCCGGCCGTCTTCAGCTAATGTCACAGAGCAATCTTAAATTAATTTCCAAGGCGAGCGGGAGGTGTGGAAGTGTTCAAATTCGGTGTTTAAAAATTAGACACTCAATGGGAACATGTTCCGAATACCGAATTTCATAGACTATCCAGACAAAGTCTAGGAGCCTCTCCAGGGAAAAAGGGGAAAAACGGAATAAAAAAAATTCATTTCCTCCACAAATTATCATAAACAGAAAGAGTCTGATCCAATTTAAAATACGTCAAAGGCTGTATCAATTTTTATTTTTTAATCTACGATTTATCGTATGAGTTTCAGAGCCCGGTATTCTGTTTTATTAAATTCGAAGAAGTAGAGGCGAGTCGAGTCTCGGGCGCGTTTAATATTCCAGGTTCATCCGGTCGGTTCATCCCACGATGAGGTGAGACGAGGTCGAGCGTTCTCAATGTTGCACGCCACCCCGGCGCTGGCTAGGCCACGGCTCAACTTTCGCCGTCAATCCGGAGTACAGACGATTCGTTTCGGCCAGAACATGGGAATCGTCGCGACGTCGATCCGTCCGTCAAAATTTGTTCCTCCATTTCTGTGTACCTTTTCCTCTTGATTTCGAGATTTCATCTCGCGTCACCTTGGGATCGAATAAAAAACGTGAAGGAATTATGTACATATAATCATGTATGCACATATGCTTATATAATATGTATATTTCGTTATATTATATATACACCTCGAAACGAGATGATTTTATGTACGAATCTTCAGACATTTCGCTCGGAGCGATCAACAATCGACAAGTGCACGTACCTCTATCTAGGGATACAGGAGACACTCTGACAACTTCGACGGCTGAAACACTTCCACAATAGAGTTTTAGAAAGTCTCGTGTACCGTGCAGAAGATCCTCTTGGTTTTGCACAACGCACGATGTGTCTGGCTGGGAGTACAATCGAGTTACCTCCTGAAATATGAAAAAGAGACCGGGATGAAGAAGCATAAAGAGATAAGAATGATACGTGAAGAATATCTAGTCCAGAGACGAGCAAACATTTTTGCTATGTGAGGCAATCTGCTTTGATAATTACGCTGAAGATTGTGATAATTCTTTGATCTCTTCTTCTTATCGGTGAGGTCGCATATTTCGTTGAAATTGATGATAAATTAAAATCGTTTTGGTTAACAGAATTAATTACCGAAAAATTGTAAGGTAATACGAACTATAATAAATCATTACTTAAAGAAGAACGAAATCGAATAATCTTAAATTTCAAGATTACGCAAACTGGTATCCGTGTTCATTGTTCAATTACGCGATAATTTAATTGATTCAGTATTTCAATAATCGATTCAATTGTAAGATAATTTCTGAAACTAGAAATTGCTCGTCGGCGCAGGGGCTGAGATTCCGCCGCGGATAATCACTCGGGTGGGTGTTGTAACGCGCACGTGGGTATCCCGTTACACCTCGTCGCTCGTCGATGTACAGGAATAAAAAAAAAATGATAAAATATCCGCTGCGGGAAAAGTTGAAAGTTGAAAGTGAATGCGCAATTTGTAAAACGTCCAATGTGATACAAAACGACTACTGTACGCGAAATAATTTACGGAATTATGATATGAAATGATACGATCTGAGATAGTATATCAGAGAATCAATCAGAATGGAATAAAAATAATGTATTCAATTATTGAAGGACTATAAAATAACTCGATTCATCATTCAATTATTAGATTTACAGAAAGGAATGCAGATTCTGCAACTGATAAGTCGTGACAAATCTACGAAGTTTCTAAAATCCGCGCAGAGGCATTTCATTTATGCTCCGCATGCTCGAGACGGTTAATCGCGCCAATGGAAAGACACAATTACACCACTTCCTGCGACAGCTTCCATTCCTTTCACCTTCGGTTACAGCAGCGTAAAATCCAAGTTTAACAAAAAGATCTGAAAACACAATTATAATCGTCTGTCCTTCTGGTTCGGGCCCTGGAAACGAAAGTACCCTCGGTTAATAATTATCCTCGCTTAAGGACGACCTTGTCGAGCCGGAAGCGACGAACCGGATTCATACGAGAAGCGACAGGAAACGCAGAGGCGTTAGGAATGCACGTGGAAGGTGTGGTGCGAACCTCAGGCATTAGGTGCTACCCCTGGAAATAAGTTTTCGATCAATGCACTAATGCTAAATAAGAAGAAAAATTCTTAAAAAATAAAGATAGAATAAATTATTGATTTATATGTTTTAGACGCTCGGACTTTCGCACGTCTTCGTTAACCGATTTAAAAAATGAGAAGAGGCTATGTAATATAGATGAAGGAACTGGTTCAGAGGATTTTCCTCGATGATCCGATTTTTTCTAAAGCCTCGGGGTCGTCGACTTTCGTTTCTCGGCCCGAAGGCCAATTTCCTGTCTGCCTTTTGTTCCCTTCGCGAAACTCGTTCGCCTCACGCTTACCTTGACGCCGGTTCACTTTTACCGATTTCACAAGGAAAAAATCCTTATGACCGTTTTGATTGAAAGGTTCCATGAATCAGCTCCGCGAATAGCCGCGCCGTTACGATGTGTACAATAATTGTATGCAGACATTCATAAAAATATCGTACGAAATGTGTAATCGTCGATCTCATTAATAATAGATGCTTAATATGAATTTCATATCGGATGGAGTCTACTGATTGGATGCATTCTTGCGATTGAAATCGAAGGAAGAAATCAATATACGCACGTTCTTTAATGAACCGGACACTAAAAATACCTGTAGCCAAATTATTAAGTTTAATCCGGTAATTAAAACAGTGACAATTTACAGAAATTAAAAGGACAGTTTAAGCCGCAACGAACGATGACTGTGAACGATTTCGAGGCGGCAGGTTTTCAACAGCGGGAAAAACGATCGATCCGCATAATCGGCCGAGTTTTTCCTCGCCCGTTTCGACCGATTTATTCCTCGTTAAAACCGCGGAGAAATATTTTTGCCCGGCCAACCGTGACGATCCCGTAACGCCGGTAGCGGTTTATTATTATGCGTTACGTCGTCGCCGCCGCCGCCGTGCCGCACCGGTTCCATTATTTCCAACGCGTCGCTTAACGGGTTCGCCGCAAAGTCTGCAACGTGCCTTCTGCTTGCCAAACAGCTTCATCTTTCCGTTCAGTGACCATTACGAAAATTATATTCCGTTTCTTAGATTTTTAACAAGACCCTGTTGTATAACAGAAACTACCGGTCTAACGTGGATTGCACGAGTACGCAATATGTAATAAAAAAAAAATACGAAGCTGATGTGAATTGTTGAAGCAAAAATGGGGGACAAATATAACGAAGAGGACGAAGAATGTATCAAGACAGGGTTTAGTATAAGAGTACATTTTCTATGAGATGATCTGTTAGTTACGGAGCTGATTAGCATAAAACACAACAGGGGAGACCTGTGAACACGGTGGAATTATTCGAGCTCGTGAAGACACGCATAGGTCAAATCCGGTTCACGATTGAGAGGCTGTTCCTTTCTCTTTGACGCTTCAGTAGCAATCGGTTTGACTCGGGGACGTAATCGCGGGCCCTCGATACCTCGGCTGGTACAGCGGTGAAGAGAGATTCCTAGTAGGACCAATGGTTTCCGAGATTTTTAGGAAAAAAATCAATTTTCTGGCGACGCCGTCGAGGTGCTGGCCGGTCGTACTCGCTTGCGTCTCTCAAACCTGCGTGTGCGTGGCGTGGGACTAGACATATACATGTACATATCCCATAGTATACTATAGTTACTATACTATACATATACGCATATGTATATACATAATATGAATAAATAGAACAACAGTTTGCGAGATATTTTAGAGGAAAAACGAAATTATTGTTATAATTAAATATTATTATAATTATTATAAATATATTTAAATAATTCGGGCTCCTAAGTTTCGTACTACGATTTTTATATTTTTTAAGAGTAAAAACAATTATGTAACTAATTATGGTACTGTTTAATTATATATGTCGTTTCTTGAGAAGTAATTTAATTGAGATCGTTCGTACACGAATTG
The DNA here is from genome assembly GCA_019453355.1 of Ceratina japonica. Lineage (NCBI taxonomy): Eukaryota > Metazoa > Arthropoda > Insecta > Hymenoptera > Apidae > Ceratina > Ceratina japonica. The sequence continues at coordinate 5,196 of SMSR01012689.1, forward strand.
TGTACCTTATATATCGTATTTAGAACTTTGGAAATATAGATCCTTCGATAGCTCAGTTGGTAGAGCGGTGGACTGTAGTTGTTCCGATCATAAGAGTAATCCATAGGTCGCTGGTTCGAATCCGGCTCGAAGGAATTGCTTTTTTATTTCCGCCTTAGACAATTTTTATAATTAATTCATTATTGAACCACCCCTTCGATCGTTATTACTAAATTATTTTTTTATTAAAAAATGTTTATTACCCCAGGAACGAAAAACGTGACTCGTAATACAATTCAAGAGAAACTAATCGAGTTTCTAATGTAAATTCAAGAGAACTGAAGTACTCCATTATCTTCTTTGATTTCAATTAGTATTTGATCGCGAGATAGTTCCTCGAGTTAAACGAAATGATCGGTTAATTTATTCATCGCGCCACTGACCTAATAGAAGTCAATTTCACCGAGGTTTATTCAAAGGCGTGCCGNGGTTTAGTATAAGAGTACATTTTCTATGAGATGATCTGTTAGTTACGGAGCTGATTAGCATAAAACACAACAGGGGAGACCTGTGAACACGGTGGAATTATTCGAGCTCGTGAAGACACGCATAGGTCAAATCCGGTTCACGATTGAGAGGCTGTTCCTTTCTCTTTGACGCTTCAGTAGCAATCGGTTTGACTCGGGGACGTAATCGCGGGCCCTCGATACCTCGGCTGGTACAGCGGTGAAGAGAGATTCCTAGTAGGACCAATGGTTTCCGAGATTTTTAGGAAAAAAATCAATTTTCTGGCGACGCCGTCGAGGTGCTGGCCGGTCGTACTCGCTTGCGTCTCTCAAACCTGCGTGTGCGTGGCGTGGGACTAGACATATACATGTACATATCCCATAGTATACTATAGTTACTATACTATACATATACGCATATGTATATACATAATATGAATAAATAGAACAACAGTTTGCGAGATATTTTAGAGGAAAAACGAAATTATTGTTATAATTAAATATTATTATAATTATTATAAATATATTTAAATAATTCGGGCTCCTAAGTTTCGTACTACGATTTTTATATTTTTTAAGAGTAAAAACAATTATGTAACTAATTATGGTACTGTTTAATTATATATGTCGTTTCTTGAGAAGTAATTTAATTGAGATCGTTCGTACACGAATTGTGTACCTTATATATCGTATTTAGAACTTTGGAAATATAGATCCTTCGATAGCTCAGTTGGTAGAGCGGTGGACTGTAGTTGTTCCGATCATAAGAGTAATCCATAGGTCGCTGGTTCGAATCCGGCTCGAAGGAATTGCTTTTTTATTTCCGCCTTAGACAATTTTTATAATTAATTCATTATTGAACCACCCCTTCGATCGTTATTACTAAATTATTTTTTTATTAAAAAATGTTTATTACCCCAGGAACGAAAAACGTGACTCGTAATACAATTCAAGAGAAACTAATCGAGTTTCTAATGTAAATTCAAGAGAACTGAAGTACTCCATTATCTTCTTTGATTTCAATTAGTATTTGATCGCGAGATAGTTCCTCGAGTTAAACGAAATGATCGGTTAATTTATTCATCGCGCCACTGACCTAATAGAAGTCAATTTCACCGAGGTTTATTCAAAGGCGTGCCGTTTCTGACGTGGAACTCTTCATCTGCCATTGACTTTCAAATGACTACGGCACGTTTCATAGTCATTGTTAGAAAGATCGGTGGATCACTTGCTTATCTCGAATCATCGTTATAAACAGCGCTATGGCTCTTTATATATAGTATAAAGTCGAGATTAATAGCGTCAGAGACATATTCGATGTACATTTCACTTGATATTGATCAGACGTACCGAATGAGTTCGTATTTTAAATCATCCACTGGTCATTGACTTCGTCGCACGACCCGAGGAATGCAATTTTAATTTATCAAAGTACACTTCGTTCAATAGTTTCTCTCATGCAATAAATTGATACGCGATATGCTTCGATAAAATCGTTCGATACGAAGTTATTTTATATGGGATTTCTTATTGAGACTCAGTTCTTATCCGATATGTTGTAAATCTACAGAGAAACCGGTACCGAAATTCAAATAGAGACGCGTCTCTCTTTCCCCGCCGGTCCTCGGGCTTTCCACTTTTGCAGGACTCTTTGAATATTCATCTGTGACTTTCTTGAAATTCAAGCGTCGATATTTCCACACGAAATCGTCATTTCGTATTTCAACAATCTTACGTCCTTAGCGATCGGTAAACAAACGTCGCCGATTATTGAAATTTTGACTGTGAACTTTCCCTTATTCCTCCCGAACAAGACGACCGCTTCGTATTTTTGTATCGTCCACGTTCGTATTTTCTGACCGTAAATAAACTCGGAGAAGTGACTTTTTCCCTGAAACGCGGCACCGGCGAAAGGATTAAGTAAATTAAACGAGTACGGCGGCGGTCCGCGTCTGTGCAAAGAATCGTGTTTCCTTGATTGATTTTGCGGCGCATCTCACCCACGTACTGCGGTGGCAATCGAATGTCGCAATTAAATTCCGTTATCTGGGTCATTGTAAATCTTCAGCTCGCGGGAGACCGAACACGGACTCGGATCGATATTTCAAACGATTTTTATAACATCGTAATATTTTATCGGACGATCTCTCGTATTTATTTTCCGAACGATGATTATCTATTATCACTGTGTCAAAGTGTCGCAACGGCAGTAAAACCCGGCGAGACGGATCGGTGCGATTGTAAAATCAATACGACTGCGAACCATGTTCATCGATTATCGTTTTACGGCTCGCACTTTCCATCGTAACTCGATAATAGCTCCGTTGTTCGCCGTTGAACGAGCACCGTCGGATGTTTCCTCGTTCGTTCTCGGGGCACGGCGACGGAACGCACGCGATAAATACCGTTAAAGAACGGTAGGAAGCCGACGACGACGCCGGCGTCGGCGGTCTGAAAATCTCGTGCAAGCGAAAGTGAGTAGAGAAAGCTGTGCGCCGAGCGCAAGGCCGTCCCTGGCTCGGGCTCCTTCCCAAAGGATGCAGGAATCTCATTTCAGAAGGTCGCTACAATTGGAAACATAAATAGAAACCTGTAGCCAATATTGTGCAACAATTTACATTAAAGAGAATCGAAGCTGCCTTAAGTCTTTTTTCAATTCGTATGTCCTTTGCATTTTTACGTCCTTTGATTGCTTACGACTCTGGAAGCTAGGATTTTATTTTGTATATTACACGAGACGCCTATCAGGGAGATTCTCTCCTATAAATAACTTAAGATAAGAAGCGAAGAAGGAAATTGTTTTATTCGCGAACGCGTTCTATTTTCGCACGGCATACATTTTAATATGAAATTACGGGCACAATGGGACGAGAATAGAAGGCTTGGATGGGAAAACAGAAGTGTAGAGTCTGGGCAGGCCGGGAATGGCAACGATGCAGAAACGGCGACGAAAGAAAGAAAGGCTATGCGCATCGGAATGCAATCGTCGCCTCGAGGCGGTCGGCTGGTATTTCGCGAGGTTATGCATTTTCCCCTCGCGTCCTTTTCTTTCATTTTTCTTCAGCCACGCGGAAAATAACGGAACGCGTCTCCGTCCGCCGCGAATGTACCATTGTCCCTCTCTCTCTCTCTCTCTCTGTCTCTCTCTGATCACTTATCGTAAAACGATCCAACTAATCGGCGATCATTCTGATTTTATCGTTGCCCAACGTTTTCTGCTACCGTGCGATTAACTGCTGCTTCTATCTAATTTAGTTCTGCTCTTGCAGATTCATTGTCTTCTCTCTCTCTCTTATGAATGAGTTTATTTGAAAATTGATTTAACCCCTTGGGTACATTTGACGTCTGAGACACGTCATTTTAATTTTATTTTGTTGTTATTAATTTATTTTTGTTTTGCAATTCTAATTACTTGAAGACATCTTAATACTACATATGTCATCAATATTTTAGAAATAAATAAATTCTTACGTAAAATGTACTGCTTTTACATACTACTCCAAGCAACCAAAAATTATATCCGTTCCACATGCAAATATTTTCTCAAATAAATCCGCACCCAAGGGGTGAAATAGAATAACATATACACGTCGCTCCACTATCAATTTCCATCCGAGGAATATTTCACGGGTAATAATAATATAAGAGGGGCAATATCTCACTGTCAGTACTGACGCCTCTTAGCCTCAGAAAAAGAGGAATTCCTTTCGCGCCGTTCGTCCCCGAAGAATTCGACGAATTTTAACGTCCGAAAATTATACGGCTCTCTCGCGGCGAAACGAGAATTGATGAAAACCCCGGCAATGGTCTCTCGCCGCGAGCCCGTATAGAATGCAGTCATGTTTAAAAGAGTCTGCAGGCTACTACGCGAGCCTGTTCCAATTTCCGATGACGAAAAGCGAGGCGAATCGCGATTCAGCGTTCTGCCATTGACAGACCGGCCTTGATCTTAACCACCCTCCAGCCAGCCTCGATTTCACCGAACAATTTTCACCTCGACGCGGACAAGGTGATCCGCGAAATGTTAATTAGCAAAAAAGAGTTTCGCAAATTTTTATCGGTCCAAGGTATTTTTACACTCGGCTTCCTCACGGCCAGATTTATTGTACTGCTCGATTTGTGTTCCAATTTTTTCGTGCATCGATCGAGAAGGGAGGGAGAATAAAAAATAATGAGACATTGCGATTCGTTTGTCTTTTATCAAAGGTATTCTTTTTATTAAACTGATATCACTTAGCTTTAAAAATATACATACGCAACATATATTTCTATATATATAAACTTATATATATATATATATAAGAAGTTTGGCTGACCCTTAGAAAAGTAAGGGTGACCGCCCTGGGCTCGAGGGCGACAAGCGGGACACCAGGTCGCCGTTCCAACTAAAAATCCCTAGGGCGGACTCTGTCACGCGTTTATATTACACACGATACTCGGGTCTCGTTTCCTTTCAGCGTTTTCGTTCCCGTCGTTTCTCTCCGGGGCCAAGGATTTCAGAAATTCGATGGAATAATAATAATAATAATAATCTGTCTGAACGTCGTTTTGCCGTCCTGGTCGCTGAATCTCGAGCCGTTTCGAAATTTATCACAGATCGTTGGCGGACGCGACCACCGGACTCGCGTCTACGTGGAAAAACCGGTCGGGACCATTTTCTCATCGACCCGTCGCTATACTTCCTTCGATTTTTACCCTGTACGTCGAATTCTAACGCTTCTATTTAAGACAACTCTCTTTCGAGACAATTTCGTGACGAATTTTGCGACGCGCCGAAGAAAAACGGTCCCGATCGTTAAATGGAAAACGTCGCGTCCGCCTGAAACTCGTGATCGACCAATGGGACAATAAATGAATGAGTGAACGGCCAGAAACGACAGGCAAGAGGATGAATCAGAGGGTTTTTGACTTAGAGATTAAGGAACGGATTTAGAAGAATCCATCACCGGTCGGATCGTTCACCCACGGGTAATTGTTGGGGCAACGTACGCAGGTCTGAAGGTTGATGGTCTCCCCCGGGACCTCTTTCGAGGTCAGCTTGCACGTGTGCGGCACCCAACAGGCCGGCGGCCCGTCGACGACGCACTTCTCCTTCCACGGCTCGAAGCTCTTCGACTCCGTGACGGTCCGCGGGTTCTGGATCCACTGGATCACCTGGGTCATCGTCACGAAGTAGACGTCGTTGTGGTTGGCCAGGATCTCGTCGATCCAGTAGAGGAAAGCGTCGAGGAACTCGGGGTTGTTCTTCAACCAGGCCGCGTGGAAGTAGAGGCCTAGTGGGGCCCGGTTCTGCTCGTAGTGCCGGTCGAAATTGTGGTTAAGGAAGTTGTAGAACTGGTCGCCGGTCAGAATGTTGCTGCACGAGTCCACCATCGCGCAGCCGGGCAGGTACTCGTCGTTCTGCGGGTCCTCGCGACGGTCCAGCTCGTTCATCACCATCTCCCAAACGGCGTGCGATCTGGACAGAGGAAATAAGAGTGCCGTGGTTGGTGGGCTCGAATCAAGCTGCCAGTTTTAATTATATAGCTGCTTGATTCAAAATATCGTGTTAAATAATTAACAGAAGTCGAGAATTCACTGACTGATCGAATCTTTCGTTGGCAGTGACACAACTCAATAATTCAGTACTTTAAGTCTCACGAATCTATTTTTTCTATAATTAGAATTAAAATCACACCAAGTATAAAAATATCTAATATTTAAACACGTGTTAAATAATTAGTAGAAGTCGAGAATTTACTGACTGATTGAATCGTTCGTTGGCAGTGACACAACTCAATAATTCAGTACTTTAAGCCTCACGAATCTATTTTTTCTATGATTAGAATTAAAATCACACCAAGTATAAAAATATCTAATATTTAAACACGTGTTAAATAATTAGTAGAAGTCGAGAATTTACTGACTGATTGAATCGTTCGTTGGCAGTGAGACAACTCAATAATTCAGTACTTTAAGCCTCACGAATCTATTTTTTCTATGATTAGAATTAAAATCACACCAAGTATAAAAATATCTAATATTTAAACACGTGTTAAATAATTAGTAGAAGTCGAGAATTTACTGACTGATTGAATCGTTCGTTGGCAGTGAGACAACTCAATAATTCAGTACTTTAAGCCTCACGAATCTATTTTTTCTATGATTAGAATTAAAATCACACCAAGTATAAAAATATCTAATATTTAAACACGTGTTAAATAATTAGTAGAAGTCGAGAATTTACTGACTGATTGAATCGTTCGTTGGCAGTGAGACAACTCAATAATTCAGTACTTTAAGCCTCACGAATCTATTTTTTCTATGATTAGAATTAAAATCACACCAAGTATAAAAATATCTAATATTTAAACNTGACACAACTCAATAATTCAGTATTTTAAGCCTCACGAATCTATTTTTTCTATAATTAGAATTAAAATCACACCAAGTATAAAAATATCTAATATTTAAACACGTGTTAAATAATTAGTAGAAGTCGAGAATTCACTGACTGATGAATCTCTCGTCGTCAGAGTGACACAACTCAATAATTCAGTACACTGAGCCTCACGAATCTATTTTTTCTATAATTAGAATTGAAATCACACCAAGTATAAAAATATCTATCTAAATATATCAATAAAGATCTAAATTGAATAACTAATTGAAAACTGTGCATTGGAAAACAACGTTGAGTCATAGAAAAATAATAGTCCTACCGAGCAAGTGATACGAGTCAATAATAATCGCGACGTCGTGTAATCAAGAATATATTTCCTGTACAATTTTTGTATCGATCAATTTTCATCTGTAATTACGTTACCTTGTAGGACAGTGTTGAAGGTTTCCGTGGCACCGGTGCGGCATTCTGAAGTACATGGTGTAAGGCCAGAGCGGCGGGTTGTTCAGGGCCGCGGTGATCGTGGAGTCGTAGAGGAAGGCTTGTTCCTCCATCATCGTGAACTGATTGTTGCCACCCACTCTCAGGTAAGGCGCCCTCACGCCGACAACGCTGTTGTCCGTCAAGTTCGCGTATTTCTCTGCAATTATTCTCATGCCGGCCATCTCCTTCGCCCAGTCGTCCACCGTCGCGTCCGACCAGAACCGCTCGTCGTCGTTGTGTCTTGAAACACAGTCATTCATCCAACAAACTAACTTCAGGCGTCGAGACAAATTTGTTACATGAAGCAAGATTTTCCACGTTGAGATTAAAAAAATGAGTAGTTTTTTATATAAATATATTCTGAATACTTCTTAAACGTTAAGTATTGACTTTCAAATGAGACAAATGAGACAAATTTGTTACATGAAGCAAGATTTTCCACGTTGAGATTAAAAAAATGAGTAGCTTTTTATATAAATATATTCTGAATACTTCTTAAATGTTAAATATTGACTTTATATAGTTTTCGATGCATTTTCTGATAGTAATGATTAATGATCGATGGATATTTGTTTGAGGCTAATTAAAATTGCTTACGAGATGGAGTGAACGGCGATCTCGTGTCCTTTCCTATGCATTTCTTGCACGGCCGAGTAATTAGTATACTTGTGCGACACGAAGAAGGTGGCCTTGATCTCGCAACCGTTCGGGTTCTTGCGTTTCCCATTGAAAATTTCTTTGTAAAGACCGATATTATTATTATTGATCGCGTCGTCGAACGTGATCGTGACCATCTGGGGCACGTCTTTCGGTGGTAGGTCGCCAGGGATTATGGTACCGTCCTCGGAGCAGAAACAGTCGGGGAGAACGCAGACCGCGGGGTCGCAGGGTGGCGCCCTGTTGGGGTCGTTATCCATGTCTGCAATTTTTTATACCGACCCACCCTTTACTTGCAAATTATTTTAAATAAGTAGCCAACCATTTTCGCTGATTTTCAATTCACGATTTCAACGTTTTCACATGATTTAATGGTCAGTCGACTGAATATAATATAATTTTCAAACATTATGTTTCTCTTACTTTTTAAGATACAATTACTTGTAAATAAATAAAAATTCTATAATTTGCTTACCACAAATGTTCTTACAAATACATTTTTAAACATTATATTTCTCTTACTTTTTAAGATACTATTACTTGTAAATAAATACAAATTCTATAATTTGCTTATCACAAATGTTCTCACAAATACATTTTTAAACATTTTATTTCTCTTACTTTTTAAGATACTATTACTTGTAAATAAACAAAAATTCTATAATTTGCTTACCACAAATGTTCTCGTCGGATCCGTCGGCGCAGTCCTTCTCCCCGTTGCAGAATAAACCTCTCTCGATGCAAGACCCGTCGCCGCAAGCCAGGAAGCCATCCTGGCAGAGCGGTTCCTCGGTATACAGCAAGGGTTTCGCCTTGCGCTCCTTGTTTTTCAATTTACAGTTGTTAACAGAGTCCTTCCAGTCGCAGGTCTGCTTGTCGATGTCGAAGTAGAGCCCGGCGGGACACCTGATCGCCTGGAGCCCGGAACTGGTGCACTGGATCACGTCCCTGCAGTTGTCGCCTTCGCCCGCGACCAGCCTGAACCATTCACCAGCATCCTTGTCCTTGCAGATCTCGCTCTCGAAGCTCTCTTCCTTCTTCTCTTTATCCTCCTGCCGCTTCACTCGATTCGTCCCCTCTATAATTAATTCCTCATTTTTCGTCGACCTTTCTCATAACATTCATTGCTCCGAACTTTGCGAAGGAGAACAGTAAAAAAAAGAGTGTTTCAATAATTTATAATTGAACATTTTCTGACATCGTCGGTATTTAAATTATTGCAATTTCCTATCCTGATTACTGAAACGAATGAGTACGAGTGAAATTGACAGCTTGAACAAAGAGACTGGACCTTGACGAGAACCACTTCTACCGTTTGCGTTAGAATTTGTCATGAACCACTCGATGTTAATTAAAATTCTGCAAAATCAATATTCTAGGCGAATAGATAAATAATTACGTTCCGAGACAATCGCCGATTTTGAGAAGTTTGTTCGCCTTGAGTGTGTGTTTGCATAAAATGTTGTTCGACGCTCTCCTGGATTTCTTGAGTGAAATTTTCGAGACGCGTTACGTAACCAAGGTGTGCGTATCACGTGGCGAGAGATCATGGAAAGCGTGAAATTGACTCGGCTGCCAATAGAGTCACCGAGGCCTTAACATAACATGCGCTAGATCATAGTTCCAATTCTCTCTTATGCATGAAGAATTCTGCTTCTTGCAAGAATTTAATTACAGAAAACAGTTCTTGTTCGTACTTTGGCTTCATTACATTTAATGATTGTATTTGTACTTTAGATTTATATAAATTATGTATATTAATTTAAATGGGAAATATTTTTAATTATTATCGGAACGTGTGTTGAAATGAGTTTTCAAACGCACGTTGCTTTCATCTCTCTTCGAACGGTACGTGTTTTAACTTTGCATCGGAACGGTGAACGGAGAAAGCTGTCTCGCCTTTCGAACGATAATATTGTTTTATTATTAGCGCTCGCGATTATTTATTTAATCTATCTGGCGAGTCTGAAGTTCATCGATTACCGAGCGGCCGCTAATTCGATCGCCATTTGTGCCACAGAGAAAGTCGATTCCGCGTTAAAATTGATTTCGTACGACGGAGGCGAGGGAACAAATTTTTAATTTCAGCCGTTACGTGAAGATGTATAATGGGCGATTTATGCGGACGCGGAGGAAAGTGAAATCCTCGTGGAATTCGAAAAAGTGGAATGTCAACTGAAGAAAGTAACGCAGTCAACAGGTTACAGAAGCGACTAGCTTCTAATCACCGGATCGCCTTGAGAGCCGTGCCTCTGCGACCAGCCTCAAGCTCGCCGATCAAGATCCGAGCTATTGGCAGTTTCAAAAATCAGATCTCATCGTAAACAAGTTCGACGTCTACTGCAGATTTTTTTAATAATACTTGGAATTAGAAAAATCTCGATAACAGTATAAATATGCAGAACATAATTGAATTTCAATTAAGATACGTTGGAGTATTGAGATATTGTAATATTTATAATGATGCATTAAACTGGATTAAAGTCATATGATCAGGATTAATCGAGATGGATCTGATTCTGGGTCCAACGGGGAAAGTTACTCGCGACCCCCACCCGTTTGATTTTTCAGGGCACGGCAGTGACGTCACCCATCCGGGACCCGACCGGGCCCAGAAGGCTTTCACGCTCTAATCTCTTATGCAACCTGTCGTCTCTGGCGACCGCCAGAATCGTATTCCGATTTTCTCCCCTTCGCTTGAATCCGATCCACTTGTTCACTTTCAAAGGAAGTCGTGAAGGAAAAACCGGCCACGCCGTTTTCAACTAAATTCACTTATCGTTCCACACGAATCCTTCTGGCACTTTGAGACGATTATTAAAATTTGCTGGACTCAGAACTTTGCATATTAACAAAAATAAATTATAATACAACTATATGCGCGACAGTAACATGAATAAATGATATAAAAAATGAAAAATACTAAAAATATTATAATCGAGAATTGAATTTGTAATAAAAAGAAAGGAAATATGAATTTTCGTTAGATCAGAATAATTAATAACGCGCGATTGAATTAATTCACGTGTTCACGTAATTTACGGTACAGCAATTCGGTCAAGTGTTTCATTCACTGGGTTGAAAGTTACATGTGTTGCGAGGACTGCTCGAGGTAATTGGAGAGCAGTTCCAGTGAGCAATGGCTCTATTGTGTGTGCATAAAGCTTGAGAAAGATCCGTGGTTGCAACGTTTCCGGGGAACTAAGGCTACTTATAAACGCTGTTTTATCACTGTTACAGAATTAAGACGTTAAGCAGCAGCAACGAAGTCAGATAATCAGTTATGCGATTATGGAATTCGCAAAGGATCCGAACCAGAACTTTTACATTTACGATCTTATCAGTTTTAATGAACTTTATGTTTTAATAAGACTTTACTATTCTATTGGGAACTTAGAAGAGGAGATAATTAAGACGTTCGACCATTGCATGGAAATTAGATAACTACTTTCACGATTATAGAATCCGAATTGAATTCGGAGGAAATATTTTTACGGAAAGAGCAACGAATCTCGACGAGCCGACGAAAGAGTCTGACACGATCACGGAGAACGGGCGACGAAGGATGAAATTCGATTCCATATTGAAAAATTGTTCACGAATTCGGACCGACTGCCACCATGTTTCACTCGCAGCCATGTTCCACATATCGTTACCCTACCCCGGGATCTCCTCTCGTAACTACGTTTCGAAAATAATCCAACGGCTTCGGTGTCGGGCGCACGTTCGTTTCTGCGATGGTACAGCGAATTGATCCGACGGCAAATCTGGGACACTAAAAATTCGTTTACTCACCGGCGAGGACGACGGCTGCCAGGAACAGCAGCACCAGCGAGGACCTCATCCTCACGAAGGGAGCTTCCTGTTCCCAGATGAAAGCGGAGAAGTCCCGATTTATCCCGCTCTGCCCCCTTTCGTTCACTCCGATTAAGCCGGCGATAATTTCTTTTTATTTCAAAGGAACAGAAGAACCGGAAGCACGTCGAAATCTCTGTGCCGGTAACACTTCCGGTCGAAGATCGGCGCTTGGGGCTCTCGCTTAAAACGTTTCTCGGGGACTCAGTTTTCGGCTTCAAGGACGCGGACCTTGAAGGCGTAGGTACCGCTCGCGGAATGACTGAGGCCCGCCACTTCGTCGCGGCCTTATATTTCCACCACCACGTTTGGGCCCCCTCTTTACCTGGCCAGGCTCCCGACGATGCGACGCGATCACCGCTCCGACTCCGACAACCGTTTTGCCTCGGCTCCTGGCTCCCAGGATGCAATGGCGTAAGAGTTCGCGGTGTCCAATTCGTCGGATGCGTCCCATCAGCAGATTTTCATTGCTAAGAGACGTGATGTTTGATAGAGGAGCACCGATAAATAATTAAGGAAGGGGACGTCAAGACTTCCTTTTCTAAAGAATTTTTATACAATTATATTAAAATGTTTGAGGCTATTATTCATAAATTTCAAAACCCTCAGATTTTATACAGTTTTATCTGAAATATAACGTCATGAATGTACGCGTGATGAACGTTCATATTTTGAAGAGGCAGATTTGGTTACCAAAGAATTGTCTACGACCAAGAGACTTTCTTTCAAATTTTACGAGTCGAAAGTGCCGAATCGACGCCCAAGTTGGATCGATTCGAATTTATAGCGTGCGATTCCCACCCGCAAGGATTTTGTTCCCCCAGTTTCATCGCATTATCCAAAGGATTCGGACGGATTTGTTTGAATTGTAAAGTGGTTTCCTTCGATAATATTAGTTACTGTCTCTTGTCTAATAAGACATTAAATCGAATCATAATGAAGTCTGTTATGAAAATACGATGTACCTCAGTTATTCACCTGTCTCGGAAATCACAATGTATTATTGTTTCGTTACAAATGAAAACATCTACGAGAATTACGTGGGTATGCAAATGCCAACCGATCTCGAAGCCTTTGACCGGCAAATCGATGACTCGATGAGGAACGATCGTATACTCAAATGGAATGTACCCTTTCGCCTGAACGAATTCGAGTTGCCGCGCGAAGACGAATTAATAAAACGTCGACGATTGCCGATCTTTAATTTAGTTCCTAGCAATCAGCAAATGTTAATGACTGAATAAATCAATTTCTACTTAGATTGCGAAATAATCTGAACAAAATTCAGTCTGTCAAGTTAATCAAATGTGTAATATCAAGAATACATTTTGCTACTCACTATTTTCGTAAATAAAAATATGTGAGGCCATTCTGTCTTTTGGCACGCATTGAATTCTGTGGAACAAACGTCCTACTTCGGCTTATTAAAAATTTCATTGTGAAACCAGTTACGGTATTGTCGTTAAATTCGAACCCGCAGGAATTTGCCCTTTGAAGAAGAAGGCCCCACGGTTGCGAGAAATCGAGCGTGCGTGCTCAACAATTCTATCATTCGATTATTCAAATGCTGGCACGTGGAGTGTAATTTCTGACTGAAGAAAGTCAAAATAAAAAGACATGATTGAAATTGCACTTCATCAGTAATTATCCGAGACTTAGAAAGCAATTAAACTCGAAGCATACAACCAATCATTTTACTATAGGAACTAAGGAATGTGACATCATGTAATATACTTGAGATCAATGAGTATTAATCGAAAGAATTAATTGTTAAAAAATTTATTATTGATCCTCACAGTCATCGTTCTAAGGAAATTCGTTATGAAGGAAGCACGACTTTTGAGTTCCTTTGATCACTCCTTACGCTCAACAGTTCCTTGATGCATTTAGAAAGCGATGGACGATAGCGATCAGCATTATGAATCGACAAAACGTGACTAAAAGATCCACTAAATTGAGGGTTGCGCGGGAAAAAACTCGTTCCTGTCTATTCTCCGGCATTTTTTTCCAAAGGATCGGGACAGCCTTTACCATTTCATTCGTTTACATAACGAGCGGACAAAAAGGAGACGTCCGTACACGTACAATTAAGGTACAGAAATTGAAAAGTTCACGGCTGCTTATCCAATTTCGTTTAAAAGGCGAAATTACCATAATCGATTTCATAATACCCGATCCTCCGCCGGTCATTTAGGTAAAAATTAGCAGTCAGCTGAGTTTCACGAAAGATAAGACAATTTTTAATATCGATTTAACCAATTTATTTTATTCAATGTATTTTCATTTTAATACTTTATGTAACACGAAAATCACATAAAATCCGCACTTTAATAATGAGTATTTAAAGAGAGGAAGAGAAATGAATAAGAGGTAAGGACTTCATATTTCCTGCAAAAATTCCAACGAGAGGAGAGTCGAATAAAGTAATAAGACGATCGATCATCCTTCGAGTGGCATCTATTTAGAAGAATGATCGCACGTGGCCTCCTGGATAATTCAAAATCACTTTAAGCCTTCTCGTAACATGAGAATTCAATCAATCATTCGATCTGATCTCCTATTTAATAATTACAGATACGCAATGAAATTAGTTAATGAAATAAGGTTTAATTAACTGTAGCGCGATCATAATATAACGTTCCAGAGCTAATTGGAATTTCCGATGAATTTTAAGTCCTGACGCAATTACGGTAATTGTGTGGATTTTAATACGAATTTTCTTGGAGTATCGCCGGGTTGTGTAGAAGTGAAACTCTGAAACTTTCTTATGCGTACGCTTGACAATATCTAATGCATTTTAATGAATCGTTCCGTTACGGTGAACGTCGAAGCTAATTGAAACGAGATCGACTCGTATTCGTTCACAAATGTTAAACCGCGTTTGCATAAACAATACGCAAACGTGGGTATTCAGGTTTCCAGTATAAATCAATGAATATTTACCATAAATTATTTCTCTAGATTATAATTTTGAAACATGTGACATACAGCGGAAGACAATTTCCTGCAGTCCCTAACTCATTTCGTATGTACCAGGAAGAGACTCTATTTTCTCTGTAGAATTTTGCCTCCAAAAATAAAACGCAGCGCACATTTCCTGCTCTCTGTCTCTTCTACAAAAGAAGTGGTTCCTTCCTTGAACGAAATTCCCACTATTGTCTCAAACTCAACTCCAAAGGTAAACTTCCGTTTCCTCGACGAATGAAAAATTGCTATTAATTATTTCGTTTCTGCCGGGAGAGGGAAGCCACTTAAAATATCTTAATCCCCACATTTTCTGGTTTTTATTAAACTTCTTCTGGCGGAGAGAGAACGGCGAAGTATTAATTACCTCTGGACCGTACAATTATCTTATTCTCGTGAAATTTATTAAACGATCTTCCGATCTCAATAACAGCGGCGCGTCGATTTTGTTGAATGATCTTTGAGGTCGTCGTGAAACCGTCTCGATCGTTATCAGGGCACGAGGCATGGTTCCATTTGGAAATCGTGCCGACCCTGGCGTGACATATTCCGCGGCGGCGCGTCGCGACGGTGAAAGGAAAAGAAGAAGAAGAAGCGGTATCAGCTGGAGCCGAAGGCTTCGAGGCCTGGCTCGAGCTTTCTCTGCCCGCGGCCAAACCGAGGAAACCGGAGTCGAGCCACTCCTCGAACGACGCAAACCACACTCTCAGCTCCATCTACTGCTGATCTATGCATCGATCATCCATAGATCCCGANTCGTTCCGTTACGGTGAACGTCGAAGCTAATTGAAACGAGATCGACTCGTATTCGTTCATAAGTGTTAAACCGCGTTTGCATGAACAATACGCAAACGTGGGTATTCAGGTTTCCAGTATAAATCAATGAATATTTACCATAAATTATTTCTCTAGATTATAATTTTGCAACATGTGACATACAGCGGAAGACAATTTCCTGCAGTCCCTAACTCATTTCGTATGTACCAGGAAGAGACTCTATTTTCTCTGTAGAATTTTGCCTCCAAAAATAAAACGCAGCGCACATTTCCTGCTCTCTGTCTCTTCTACAAAAGAAGTGGTTCCTTCCTTGAACGAAATTCCCACTATTGTCTCAAACTCAACTCCAAAGGTAAACTTCCGTTTCCTCGACGAATGAAAAATTGCTATTAATTATTTCGTTTCTGCCGGGAGAGGGAAGCCACTTAAAATATCTTAATCCCCACATTTTCTGGTTTTTATTAAACTTCTTCTGGCGGAGAGAGAACGGCGAAGTATTAATTACCTCTGGACCGTACAATTATCTTATTCTCGTGAAATTTATTAAACGATCTTCCGATCTCAATAACAGCGGCGCGTCGATTTTGTTGAATGATCTTTGAGGTCGTCGTGAAACCGTCTCGATCGTTATCAGGGCACGAGGCATGGTTCCATTTGGAAATCGTGCCGACCCTGGCGTGACATATTCCGCGGCGGCGCGTCGCGACGGTGAAAGGAAAAGAAGAAGAAGAAGCGGTATCAGCTGGAGCCGAAGGCTTCGAGGCCTGGCTCGAGCTTTCTCTGCCCGCGGCCAAACCGAGGAAACCGGAGTCGAGCCACTCCTCGAACGACGCAAACCACACTCTCAGCTCCATCTACTGCTGATCTATGCATCGATCATCCATAGATCCCGA